>VZRV01004954.1:543317-649458 GCA_013398115.1 Falcunculus frontatus | reverse complement strand
GTTCGGGGGGGGGTGTCCCTGTTTTCTAGTATACTCAGTATCTTATCACAGCTACTTCAGTGGCATGTCTTTTCCACTGAAAATACACCAAAATATATTTTGTTTGTAGCACAGTCATCACAATCATTGGATAGTTCTAAGTCCCACTAAGACTTATGCAAGTACATGTTGTGGTTTAACCCCAGCTAGCAACTAAGTACCACACAACCACTCTGTCACTTCCTTCTGGTGAGAAGAGGGGAGAGAATCGGAATCAGGAGACTAAAAGTGAGGAAACTTTTGAGTTGACATAAAAAACAGTTTAAAAGGTAAAGCAAAAGCTGCACATGCAAGCAAAGCAAAACAAGGAATTAGCCAAGCAAAACAGTGAATTGATTCACCACTTTCCACAGGTGAATCAGCCATATCCAGAGGTGTTCAGCCATTTCCAGGAAAGCAGGGCTCCATCACATGTCATAGTGACCTGGGAAGAAAAACACCATCATTTTGAGCATGTCAGCCTTAATTCTTCTGCACCCAGCATTATGTACAGAGCACATCATATGGTGTGGAGTATCCCTAGGAGCATTTGGGATTAGTTGGCCTGTGTCCCCTCCTAACTTCTTTGCATCCCCAGACTCCTCACTGGTGGGGTGGCATGAGAAGCAGGAAACGTCTTGACTCTGTGTCACAGCTGTTCAGAAATAATGAAAACATCCCTGTGTTATCAGCACTGTTTTCAGCACAAATCCAAAGCACATCCCCATACCAGCTACTGTGAAGAACATTAACACTATCCCAGCCAAAGCCAACACAGAACAATGCTTGCACAGCCTGTCAGGTATCGCATAAAGATACATGTGTTTGAAAGTCAAAGCAAAAATTATAGGAATGTGAATTTGCTCAGAGCTTTTAATTTTTAACACAGGGAAGAATAACCAATTTTAAAGCAATATTGATCTTATTAACCAGAAAAACAAAACACATTAAAAAAAACAAAACAAAAAAACCCCACCCACAACCCATAGCCTGTAGCCATGATTTGCCCTTAGAGGTACATAAAATGTAAAGTATTTTCTGAGGTAAAAGAAAAGAAAGTAGTTTGAAAGCTTTGTGAGACTTTTCTTTACTTAATTTTTTTAGAAAACTAATACATTTTTCTGGCTCAACCAGTAAAATTTTTAAGTATTCATATTATAATATGTATTTTGAAAAAATAACTAGTCTTTAAGAACTCTTATTCTTGAAACACAGCAGTTTCTTCAAGAAAATATGAAAATAGATGAATAGAAGAATTGAACAGTCTCATTATCTATCAGCTTGGAAAGAAATCAGGTTTTAAATTTTATTCTTCTCTGGTAATATATTGTTCTATATTTAAGTTATTGTACATCCGACCTGTTGAAATGTGCTCTCTGATCCTGTTAACAGGAAGAGGAGATATTTCGAAATGGGGTCACAATATGTTGAAAGGGCAAAATTATGTTTGCAGATGGGAAAGGAGTGAGGTAAGTTCGAATTTTCTAAGGCAAAACACAATTTCATTATGATGATTTAAATCAGTTTTGTCTTTATTTGTGTCGTCCCTTTTAACACTTCTTAACTCCAGAAATTTTATAGAAGAGAATTCAGAAATACATTTCTTCATGAAATTCCCATATTGTTATAATTTTTTTATAATAGTTTTAAACAACTGATATTTAGGTGTTTTAACCTGGAAATAAACTGCCCACTGCAGATCTGAAGTCTCGGCTTCCCAGCTACCATCACAAAGCTGAATGAGTTGGTTCCCAAAGAAATCTTCCTCAAGCAGGTGCTTCTACAACATCAGAAATGCAAAGCTTCCTGCCAACTCAGCTTCAGGATTTAGATTCCCTGAATATCCTAAAAAGAAACCCTCTCTCCATGGAGTATCCTGGCTAAAGATAGACCTAGGAGGTGATGTTGTATGCAGTTCCATGGCAGATAGTTGACATTTTCAGATTGCCAGAGAGAAAGGCTTGCTGGCAAGAAACCATATCCTGGGAAATCTGCCTGGTTTCTGTCGAAGATTCAAGAAAATCAACACCTTCCTGCAAAATTTAACAATTTTATTCATAAGTATTCAAATTAAAAGACATCTGAAAAAAACCCCACAAAAATATGTTCTTTTAGAAAGCTTCCTAAATATGACTCTGTCAAGGCTGCCACTCTGAACTGTATCCTTAACATTGGCTCAATTAAGTAATGAGGTTGTCTTACTTCATAGATATATCTCAAATTTTGCATTACCAATTAAAATATCATTTAACCAGCACTATCATTTAACCAGGTCTGTGATAATAACTTGCAATTTTTTGATTTTTATAGGAGGTTAACAGTTCAGACCTTTTGATTTTTTCTTATTATTTCTTTGGAAAATTACATGGGACTGTTCCATTGTTATAAGTATGTAATCAAGCCATCAACATAATAAAATGCCTTTTTAATTAATTAAATTTTCCCAGTACTTTATACATTAGACTATCTAGATACCATTGACAGCTTTCCTAACATATATCTCAGTTTTTGGTGGAGAGATTTATCCAGTTTGAATGGATCAATTTGAACAACATGTTTTGGGGAGCAGAAAAAAACAGAATCAAGAACAATCAGAATAGCCAGTCCAGAATTATAAAACAAATTTGATTAACACTGTTTAGGTGTCACACTTCTCTCAAACTAACAGGCAAAATAATTCTACAACACTCTCTAGATTTTTCAGACAAGATAAAAGTCAAAGCTGAAGTGAATCATTTTATCTGTCCCTATTTTGGAAAAAAATGCTTCCCAGTTTTATGGCGGATGTATTTACATTAGGTAGAAGTGATGCCTTAGGTTTTAACTTTTATATTTTTAAATCCTGTACTGCTTACAGTGTAACTCTGAAGTTCCTTGTAGCCTGTAATTCCTGCTCTCTCGTACTGGGTAGACATAACAAAGCCTCTCCGGGCTTTGCCTTCAAGGACAGCCAGGCTGTTTTTAGGCCCAAAATGTGTAAACTAAAGATTCTAAGGGGGGCAAGCTGAGGGGCGTTACATCGCTAAAACTGGGGCTTTAATTGGAGAATTAACCCTGATACGCAAATGGTCCAAACCTATAAAAGTGTGAAGAACTCGTGACCTGTCGTCCATCTTGGGGTCCAATTTTTGGGAAGCAGCCTCTGGCTCCCCCAGGGTGTACCTTGAAGGCCCTTCAAATAAATACCTATCTTCATTCCCTTACTCTTGTCTAGTCTCTGTTTCTAGGTGGCTGGAGGAGGCATCAGAAGGGGGTGAATTCTTGAATTGGAGAAGTTTGAAACGACGAAAATCTATAGGAAGACTTATAAATACTTTTTAAAAAAAATTAGCTTTGCTGATCCTGGTAATTTCCTCTTCATCTCTGAGTTTGTGAGCCTTTAAGACTTGGTACCTTTCCTAATGCAACATTAATTTAATATTATTTTAAGAAAATGTATTGGCATTGGCATGTTTCAAATGCTCCTAGACCATCAGATATAATGTATTCCTCATAATTTTATTAACCCCTCAATCTTTTAAGATCAAAAACTAAAAACCCTATATAAATCACATATCTAGCTCAAAAGAGAAAATAAAATTTGTGTCATGTCATGTCAGAGGTAACATGATTCTAGATGATTTATGTATCCCTTACATTGAAGAAATAAATTTGAAGTTATGACTTTAGCCTTTGTGCTGCATATACGATACAGGAAACTTATCAGAGTGTTGAGTTTCTATAGTGTGGAAAATCTATGAGTTTTATCAGGACCTTTAGGTGCATTAATAAATTTATTTAATCTAAAGCTTTGTTTTTGCTTAGCCACTCGTTGAGCAGAGACCAGTCTTGACTGAAGAACAGTTGCAGGCTTGGTTAATACTGAGAATCACCAGTATGAAGTCTGTGTTGTAGTGTTATGTTTCTGCCATTGTGTACTTTTTGTATTGTGTGATTTATGTGTGTGACTGGAAATGGGATTTGAAGTTGTTTGTTAAAAATAATGGAACTGATTAAAATTTTATATATATATATGTAAACACTTGAACTGTGAAACTGTTTCTTTTAGTGCATCATTTCTTAAAAGAGAACAGAAAAAGCTAAATGTAGCATTTCTATGTATCTCCAGAAAAGATGTAAAGTTGTCTAATTATTTATGCCTCTTAGCATGTAAAGATTATTCTTTCAGCCCACTTTTTTTAGTGATGCAAGGCAAGCCAATCAATCTCCTCTCCATTCTTGTAAGTCTAATTATGAATTTAAGCTAATCTTTCAGCACTATGAGTGACTATATGATACTTTTTATTTTGGAGGAGGTATGAATGTGCTTTGATATTAATGCTCTAGAATACCCTTCCTAAAGCATTCCAGGGTTTATGTTTGTATATTTTACAGTTTGTATCTTAACAATGTTGCAATGAAGCATCACAGAATAAGTTGAAATCTGTCTGATTAATTATGTTTATTTTTGGATTTCCAACCTGTATGAGAAAATATTTGTAGACATTGGGAAAGTCATTATGAAATGAGACTGTTGTGCATGTACCTCAGTAGGTCTTTCAATACACTAGTAAAATTATGATTTTAGGTTTTAGGCCGCATTTTTCTCTTAGTAAATAATATTGAAATACTTACAGAAAGCCTTTTTTTTTTTTTCTTTTTTTAAACAGTAGTTGATTGGAAAGCAAATGAGATGGTAATTTATCATATTGTAGGAAAAGATGTTTTAGGGCATCTGGCTTCTCAAAAGCTGAGAATAGAGGAATTTAGGAGGTCAAAATATATATAAGAAAAAAACAAAGAAAAGGAAACCAAGAAAGGATGATAGGTCATCTGCTTCTTTTATATTACCCCTATTTATGCAGCACAGTAATATAAATCTACATGCACTTAATAATCTTATCAAGGCTAGTTTTTTAAACAGTAATAGTACAGTGGAAATAACATCTGAAATGCATATTATTGCTTTTTAATGCATCATAATAGCAGTTAATTATTATTAATAATGTGAGAGCTAGTGCAGAGCTTTTGAAAAGGTGTATGGAATGTGTGCCATACATGTGTCTGTGTGCGTGACAAGGTGACAAACTAAATGTTTCTCTAAGCAGAGCTGAGCATTTGGTGATTCATAAGCCATGGAAATTTAGAGGCAATTAGATACAGAAGGGACTGTGGATCTTCTTATGCTTGTTACTGTTTTGAAGTTGCAACTGTTCCGATAAAGTTTTAAAGAAATATCTCAAGGAAATATGAAAAATTGAGAAAACTTTCTAATGTCTCCATATCAAAAGCGAATAAAAAAATTTGTTTGTCTAAAAGTTCATTGGATGGTTTCAAGTAGTGAGGAGAAGAACACTGGAAAATAATTGTTTTCTCAGTTCTTGGAAAATTTGCTCTCTTTTAGAGCATTCAGTGAGCTTTGCATGTGAAATTACAGCATGTCCTTCTTCAGACTGATCAATCTAAAAAATGTGTCTTATTTTTCTACTGCATTCAATATTATTCTCCCATTTTAAAAACCAAAAGGTTTTTATTCTTTAGCATATTGTCATAGATATTGTTTTTCTGTGGTTTTTTTGTTTTGTTTTTTTTTTTTTAACTAGGAAACATCTTTATTTTTTCACATCTTTGAGCACTTTCCAGTTTTATTTTATTGTAGCACTGTATGCTTTAATAAGCTGTTCTTTGGAGGTGTTAAGCAGTTGCAGCTCTTAGTGATTTCTGCTAAAGAAAGAATATTGTAGAAGTATATCTAATGTGTTCTTCCTGTCATTGTTTTGGGAGGGAGAACTGCTGTGAAGACAGTTAAATTACTCTTCATATATAAAAGCCTGATTATGAAAGAAGTACCAAATGCTTTTAAGGCTTTCTAGTACCAGTGAGTATGATGACTGAGTTTTATGGACATTTATGAGAATTTTAAATTTCCATGTCACATCCATTTTGGAGACAGGCTTTTACATACCAAAAGTTTCAAGATTTGAGGCTTCTTGGTCCCTTTCTCAGTATTTCTTCATTATGCCAAAAACAGGCAAGCAGAAGAGCCTTTTCAATGTAATCTGAGCAAGTCACACAATGACATCTTTCCAAAATTTAATCTTGTAAAGATTAAATATCTACTCTGATATGCTTTCTCCCTGAAGTTCTCTCCTCCGTAACACTTTTCACAGACCATATTTTTTTAATCCATGCCGATTCAGGGACCTCCAGAGTAAACTGCAGCTTGTCCTTTGTAACCATGACATTGTTCTACCATTCCATGATTCTATGACCTGTAAGTTCATATTGAGGGGAAAAGGAATGGAGAGGAAAAACAGAAT
Source organism: Falcunculus frontatus (assembly GCA_013398115.1). Classification (NCBI taxonomy): domain Eukaryota; kingdom Metazoa; phylum Chordata; class Aves; order Passeriformes; genus Falcunculus; species Falcunculus frontatus. Next base: position 643,141 of record VZRV01004954.1, on the reverse strand, counting down.
AATCTGGGGTTTCATTCTTGTCATAAAGCATGCAATAAAATAGTGTCACTGAAACTTCAGGAGAAACAGAAACTTTCCAACATCTTTTAAGTGCTGGAGAATTAGGCATTACTTTATTCTGGCCAGCATGTGCAGTGGATATCATTCCATCCGCACATGCCCATGTTGTACAGTGGAAATCATTCCATCACATATGTTCTTTACCAAACTTTTCTCATATTTATGCATAAAAACCCCAAAGAAATTCTCATTCATTGGTTCTCTACTGCACAATTCTTAGTATTCAATCTCCTGTTGGTTATTGATCCCTCCACCTTTGATGCTTATTTGGTCCTCATTCTTTGGTTCTCTTATCGATCTTTTCCCTGGCCGGGTGTCTCTGACTGCACCAGGGGGTAATGTTTGTTAGTGTCTGTTTCCTCTCTATCTTCTGGCTACTCCCAATCTGTAGATGTTAAACTCTCATACTCGAATCTTCTTTTTGTTGATTGAGGCTCATCAAGCCTCACCCAGGGAAACTCAAATCCTCAGCAAACAGTCTTTTGAAGATAAACTTCTGTTCTCCTCCCCCTGGACAAAGGCAAACTAACCCAGGACTAAAGTTAAAAAAAGAATTTAAAAGTTGCATCATTTCCAACAATAGTACGTTAGATATCTTTTAAAGATACCTTAGTGAGAAATGATTGCAGAATGTTTAAGAAACCTGGTATAAATGGCAATTCTTCCCAAAGGGATTTCCATCTAGCACATAGTACTTTATAAACAGATGAGACAAACAAACAGGTTAGAGTGAGGCGCAGGACACTGTGTTCAGACATTTTTAGACAGCTATAGAAGTCACAATATATTTCTTTTTGCTATTGTCAGATTGTAGTTCATTGATAATTTTCTTTCTCAATTTTTGCTTTCTCAAATACTGAATTTCACAGCAATGTACAGTTTACAACTTCATAAAACTGCTAGGTAAAGTAGAAAGTTATTAAGGTCTCTTTAAATATATGTAAATATCAGTTCACAAGGTACTTAGAGTTCAGGAAGGGCAGTTAAACCATAGAAGAGGAATGCCTGAAGCAAATTAAATTCAGGATAGTTTTTGAAACAAAAGTTGGAAACCCTCCTTAATGTTAAAACAGATAGAATTGTAAAATAGACTTTAAATTGGTTAATTAATACTGTATAAATAATCATAGCTAAGGGTCTCTTTTTTTCTCCTGAAAGAGTCCTGCACAAATTAAAATTGCTCCCCCATTATCTCCATCTCATCTCCTTCCAAGATGAAGTAAAGGTACAAATTTTTACTGAGTCCTTAGGGTTCAATTCACCTGAAAAGTAGTTGTGACCTTCTGTACTGAGCAAGTCTATAAAAAAGCAGCAGGTGGTGTCTCTGTGCCAGTTTGACCCATCCAGATGCAAGGTTATTTGGCATGCAAAGTGCACCTTTGTTATATCGATGAAGGCAATCTCATCCTTCAGATGGGAAAGGGAAATGAGAACTGTGTTGTAGGTAACCGAAGAAACAGAAGTTTTACAGATGTTATTTAAGGAAATTTCATCGAATTTTTTAATGGAATAAATGGAACCTAGAGCATGTCCACAACAAAAAAATACTGCCTTAATTTTAAAGAAGTGATATTTAATTTTATAGCTCTGCATGGGTAACTACTGACAACAACAAACCGTTGAAAGAAGGGGATGAAATCCCACTTACAACTATGGCCTTTGATGGGCCTGATCAAAAACAAGACAAAATAACTAAGAATCTCTTTCTTCATTTAGTTGGCTTTTGCCATAGCAAATTTGCCTTTTTGACGTGTGCTGGCAGTGCCAGAAGATAACATTAGAGAATTAAGCCCAAAGCAACTCTTCTTAGCTGTCTTTGTGGATGTGTGTCTTTGTGTTAGGCAAACAATTTTTTAAAAAGGGGGTTCTGCAGGACTGAAGGTGTGGCCTGCTATCTGAATATTTTGCATTCAATGTCCTGCATAACACCTATTTTAAATAGTAAAACAAAATATCTCTTACAGCTCTTAGAGGCACACTGGGCATATGATCTTTGTCACTAGCCATACAAATACAGTAAATATACAGTCAAATGGCCTGATCATTTGCAGAAGTTTTACACTTCATTGCTTATCAGAACTTTACTTACAAACTTAAAACATTTTTCTATTTAAAGTACTGCTTTGCAACTAATGATAAGGAAATATTTTGTTTTCTTGTCTCCCAGAGTTGCCTTTTTCAGCCCGTACACTTAGAAGGATTATGTGAATCTTGCACAAGAATTTGAACTTTGTTGTCCATCTCACCCCTTCCAATTTATCTAATTGAAAATAAGGATAAATATCTGGACTGAGTTAGATTTGAAACTTTTATTAAAAATCTCTAAGCTGTGGAAGCACAAGATTTATATTCTTTTACAGAGCATCATTATTTTAGTCCTAGTAGAGCTCTCTACCACTTCTCTGAGGGTAGAAAAGGCAAATACAACAAAGTTAAGGAACTGGTCATAGTGATGCAGTTTTTGTGGACAGAGGAAGAAGATCAGAGAAGATAAGCAGCTTTGTTTGGTCATCATGGCTAGGCCTACATAATGGCACCCACTCTGCTTTCTGCTTACATATCAAGTCTCAGAATTCAGTATCATTAACAATATAGGAAGCGACAAGGAATGATGTCAGGACACAAAATATTTCAGTGGCATAATAAGGATATATTTTAAAGAAACTTTTTGAATCAACACCACTGTTACTAAACAAAAGTACTGAGACATTTTCCCTGAAAATGTATTAAGAAAAATAATGTTGACTAAATAACTAAATATTCAATTATGTTGCTTCACTTAGGTGATTATATTCAACTAGGAAAGAACTTCCTAAAAAAACCTGAAACGCTTTTTCACAGTTATATTATTTTACTCCTTTTTTCATATGGTAATACTCACACAGATTTCTGAAGTCCACTTTCATTATGAGAAAATATATTCTTTACATAGAAGTGTTTTTGTGCAAGAAAGTTGCATTATTTGGCAGTTCGATATTTCCGGTCATAGATTTGAATGATATTTCCTATATCCAGTTCAAATAGGAAATATATATAGCTCAATGTATACATATATACATATTGAACTATATAAAGTATTTTTAAAAACAAGCTTAAAAAACCCTAAACAAATATAAAAAGAACTTTCAGTTTCTTATGGATAGAAGCTGTGGAGCTTCTCTCAAGACAAACTTAGAGCAGTAAGATCACTGTCAAAGCTGATAGGTTCTACATTCCTCTTTGCTGAGAAGTGAAGAATCAATGTAGTTCTAGATGAGTCATTTTTGGTGACAGAAGAAGCAGAAAAGAAGTGAGGAAAAAGAGTGAGAGAGGACACAAATTTGCAAGTCAAATGAATAGAATATAAGTTTGGGGGTTTTTTTCAGAAAAATACACGTACTTGTGAATACTAAAAGCCTGGCTGCAGAGAGATTTCTCAGTTTCTAACAGTGTGTGAAAGCCTTGCTTTCTCATGGACACTAAAGGAAAACAGTTGGAAGAGTATGTAAACTGTGATATTGTTTTTCATAGCAAAGGGAAAATTATCTGAAGAAGGTGCATTGGATTAAGCCAATCCCTCTGGGGGAGGCTGGTCAGTGAACCAATAAGCTTAATGTCTGTGTATGTGCTAAGGTATAAATGAGCGAGTTTTGTAAATAAAATAGCTCAATTTATTCTCGTAACGAATCGTCCATGCCGCTTTGTTACTCAGTCTCTGCCTGCTAGCGACACGTACTTAGTTGAAAACTTACATTTCTGAATATGGCATTTGGGGAATCTTTCTGAATAAAAGACTTCTGAATGTAGTATGTACTAAAAAAACTCTTTTTAATTAACTATTGTTAAGGAAACTTTCTAGTCTGACCGTTCACGAGACTCTGACTGTCCCAATGCCAGAGACTTTACCTGCTGGGACCCAAGTCCCTTCACAGCGGGCAGCTACAGTGAGCTGATGGGTGCCTCACTTGTCTCCCTACACACCCCACTCACATGCACTCAGACCAGGTTTCCTACGAGTTCAACCCCAGGTTTCCCATAGCAGAGTCTCAGATATCTCCTTCCATAAAGCCATTTAGTCACAGCACTGTAACACAGGAACTGCTCGACTGTTGTCTCTGAGGAGGGATCCCTGACAAAGGAACCCCTGGGGTTTATACCCTCTCAATTCAAGCACCAGCAAGTCTGGCTCATCCTCCTGAGTCCTCCGCTCCTCCCGTGTCTCCCAGTGCCCACCCACCTGGATGGCGCCACTGGTTTTGTGCCCTTTGTTATCCCAAAGATTATCAGTTCACAGTGTCTTGTCTCAGACTCCCACCCAGAGCTCAATCTGCATCTCAATCTGCACCTCAACCTGCAGTTTGCAAACCAAGCAACCTGATGTATTCCTCAACAGTATTAAGACTTTCACATTGTTAAACATTAAGATATTTTTAACTAAGAAATACTACTTAAGGACCTTCAAAAATAAACAACAGTGATGTTCCTTGCTTTCAGTAATTAGTACTCCAATGCTGAATGCATCTCAAATGCAATATTATGCTGTCAAATCTTTGACATGAGTCTATTTATGCTGAACCAGATCTATGCGGTATTGTAGTCTAAATCACCAACTTCGTTCTGATTCAGCAGCAGTGTACAACCTTAAACTTTTGTTTTCTGACAGTCTTCTCCCTGCAGCTAGATGTGAATTTTAGAGGGGTATTATCACCTTGTTAAAATGAAATTACCATTGGTATGCAAAGCTTTGATACAGAAATAGCACAGGGTAACTTGATATAAGGGTGGCTTTTTGCCTTGCCTGAAGACATGTTCTGATAAGGTCCATCATCTTTTGGCCATATGCACATAGCAACTAATGAAGATTAACACTTAAGTGTTAATGTTATAAAAGGTAGTCTCCATTTAGGAAGAGAGAACTACATCACTCCAATACACCTTTAGCTCTATTTGAATGTAAAATATGCTAAATTGCAAGTATGAGTGTGTCATAAAAAGGGTGGAAAAATGTAAAACCTTTCATCAGCAATAAATGATCTTGTAAAGATTCTAGCTCCAACAGAGAAATCAGTATCTTTTTAGATACTTCCTAAGTTTACAGGGCAGGAAACATAAGTTCGCAGTCACTGGAAGTTCCTGACAGGTAAATCTAGACAAAGAGACCTAGACACTTTCAGGATCTTTATATAAACTTTTGTCTTTTTATTGAGCTGGTAGTCTGGTAGATCTTTTTGAATAATATCCAGTAGCTTTGTTCTAAGAAAACTGTACACTTCTCTCCTGAGTGTCGCTTTGGTTGAGCCATTATCCCAAGAAAAGAAGGGCAAGACCAACAATCCTGCCTCCGGTGTAAGAATGGGAGACAGGTCTGCTGGCAGGGAAGAGTATATTGGAAAATATTTAAGAGAAGAGAAGGAGTTGGTATTCATAAGAAACAAGGAATTATTTCATGATTAGGGAGGGAATTCTTGAAGAAACTTGATAATAAACTAGTGCTTGGCCTCTACAGATCTGTGGTTATTGTCCTTGTACTGTCAAAGCACCAATTAACCTGTGGGAATTTGTTTGTGTGTTTTCATGTTGCAGCTGAGGAGCTAATAAAGAAGTTTATAAAACCAAATAAGAATATCTGCTAAGCTGTCTTTAGGGTTTGAATGTGTTTATTGCCTCTATTTTTTTTTTACCTTTATTGATAAAATGATAATAAGCAAAAATCTTTGAAGAAGTTCATATTTTTTCTGTTTCCATCAATGATAATTGCTTTGATAACCATGGTAAACCTTTCCAATTCTATGATCAGCTGTAATGTAAAATATAAGGGCTTATTGATCAGAGCCCAGGTCAGAATAATTCTAAGAACCCATTACCAAATAATATATTTCTAAATAATCTCTTAGTTGCTTCAGACACAAATCAAAGTCTGCATGAATGAATTTATTTTTAACAATAGTTGTGCATTCTATAATCTATTTTCTATAGAACATAATATTTCAGAAGTTATTTAGCCCATTCTTTTTCTTCCTGTGGTTTTGTTTGTTCTATTTCCATAGAGCATAAAGTAAAAACATAAAAAGATTCATTTTCAGGATGCGAAAGTAAAACATACTGGCATTTCCAAATGGAGTCGTTCTATTGAGGAAGTAAAATATTTTGATATTTTCAAAATATCAATTTTTATTGATATAATAAAATAATAGTTGATACTAATTTCCCTAATTTTTTAAGGAGGTCAGCTGAAATTATTTACTGAGTTTAGCTCATTTCTTAGACAAGTTCAATTAACTTCTGGCTCAGTAGCTTTGCTTCTTATAAAACAATTAATACAATTTTAAGCTAAAAAGCCCCAGATGTAAGTACATATATATTCAATTATTGAAGCATAACAACGTTTCCATATTCGTGTATTTATTACTTCAAAAATACAGAATCTCAGAATCATGCGTAAGATTGGAAAGGACCACAGCAGGTCATCTGGTCCAACCTCCCTGCTCAAGTAGGGCCATCCTAGAGCACATGGCACAGGACTGTGTCCAGATGGTTCTCAGATATCTCCAGTGAGGGAGACTCTACAATGTTTCTGGGCAACCTACTCTGTGTGCGGTCACCTCACAGTAAAGAAATTCTTCCTCATGTTCAGCTGGAACTTCACGTACATCAGTTTCTGCCCGCTGCCTCTTTTCCTATTGCTTGGCACCACTGAGCAGAGCCTGGCTCCATCCAGATATCCATTCTGATAGACATGGTGAAGTCCCCTCTCAGTCATCTCTTCTCGAGGCTGAACAGGCCCAGCTCCCTCAGCCTGTCCTCATAACAGAGATGCTCCAGTCCCTTCATCACCTTTGTTCCCCTCCTCTGCACCTGTTCCAGGAGCTCCATGTCTCTCTTGTACTGAGGAGCCCAGAACTGGACACAGTGCTCCAGATGCCCCTCACCAGGCCTGAGTAGAGGGGCAGGGTCACCTCCTTCAATCTGTTGGCAGTGCTCTCCCTAATGCACTCCAGTACTTCCCAATTTAATTCAGAAATAATCCTTCCCAAGATTTTATGCATTCTAAACTGTATCATATACATTAACATCAGTCAACAAAAGTTTGACATATTCTTCTTAATCATAAATTAACTAAATACTCAAATATCTTATAAGCATAATTTAAATAATTTTATGGTAAAGTAATTCAGCATTAAAACTGAGTTGCAGCTCTTAGAAAGTATTTTTTTTTCAGCAAAGAAATAGATATAAATTCTTTAAAAAGAATAAATTTATTATCTGTAAAAATAAAATGATTATTCTCTTCTGTTTATGTCCTATTGGTACTGTCAGTGAAAAATTTTTGGATTATACAGTACATACAGATTTTTCATCTATAATGCTTTCTTTAATTCTTCTAAGTCTATCAAGAGCATTAGTAATATTTAAATCTCTCTGTCTTAACATGTTTTCTCTTTCTCTCTCTAGGCTTGACATTATTTGTATTTTCATCTATTTGAACATGAGTCATTCTATGAACCAGTGCACTAAATGACCACCTAAAGATAAATTCCAGCAAAGCAGTTTCTTCCTTACCATTTGGTTCTCAGAGGTTCTGCTGTCCAAAGGCAATAAGAGTTTCTGCCAGTGTTTTTGTCCCCAGTCCAAGTTATTTATCAAAAGTAGCAATTGTTTTATCCAAAGCTTCAAAATTGCAAAGAACATTTGATAAGTAAAATTATATAATGTCCTTCCTTAGTCCAACCTCACAAAAGTGCATAAGAACTATAAATATCAAAAATCCCACAGAAAAGATCTTGCACAACTAAAAAATCAATTAAGACAGTCCCAAGCCTGGTATCCATCATTTATAGCAGTCCCAAGCCTGGTATCCATCATTTATCAGTTGAACAAGGAAGTATATAACGGTTTAGTGAGACTTACTTTGTTTATACCTTTTTTTGATGCTACTACTGCTGCATAACATGAGGTCACACAGACCCAAAATGGCTAAGATACAAAAAGATTGACAGATACTAAGACTGACAAATACTGTCCACATTAAGGGATTTTTCATATATGAACATGTATTAAATTTCCTATATTACTATATAATTAAAGCAAGATGAAAGTGTGATAGTGGGTCTTAATAATATATGCAATTGCAGTGTGAGTAGGCTAGAAGGGATAAGTGACAAAGGACAACATATTAGCAACACAAACTTCTCACAAAATTATGGCCCTGATCCTTATCTCACAAATATGTCATAGGGCTCATGGAGATCTTTTGTTTAGATGGATGAAAGTTACAAGATACGTTCTTGGATTGTTGAAAATGTGATTTGAAGAGAGGAAAAAAAGGGCTTTTCATAAAGGATGCAGAATATCCCCGAGGGACTTGATAACACAGTGAAAACTGGTTTGATACACCGCTAACAGATTATTACAACAATAATGAATGTGACTACAATGTCTCCCTGGTTAATATTTAAATGCTGATTTTATCTTGTTTTAAAATTTCAGAATTAGCAAAATGTTTTCTTCCTAGATATTACTAATGTTTAGCAGAGAAAAATATATGGGAATATTAATAGGGTAGAAAACTTAATATTTGTCAGCATATTAAAAATATTTTAATATAATGCTTATTTTTTCAAAAAGTCTTTAGGAAGACTTATTTAATGTAGTGTGAATCTTTACCATACTTGTAAAATCTAGAGGACATGCATCATTATGGACCAAAATGTGAAGTACTAGGCTCATCATAAAACAGTGCAGTACTGCACAGCACAGCACAGGTTGAGCTTGACATATGAAATGTAGGCTCCTTTTGTAACTTGATGATTGTTTCTATTTTTAGTAAATAGGATTTAAGCACCTGCTTTGCTCCCTCATAATTTCAACATCTGCGAAGGTTTATTGTGCTTTGTCATTCAGTTAGAGGCACTAGTGACAGTCTCTGACTGCTTCATTTATCACTGTACATTCCGTTCTACATTTGGAATTGATTGTTTCAAAGATGCAGCCTACTCTGAGTTCAGTAGGCAATCTTATGCATTGTCTGAAATGTCTTGCTTCATGCTAATAATAAAATCTTTTTGTAAGATATTTATCTAAGTAATAAAACAGTTTGGAGTAGGCTTCAGCCTCTAAATTAAGATACATGTCTTTTTTCAACAGAGACTGAAAGCCCTGTATAGTATTCCTCTATGGAGCATCTCAGTCGTTTGAACTGTAGTGGTTAATTTGCAACAGAAGTCAGAATTTCTAAACTGCAAAGGAGAAACGTGCACTACAGCACTGACTGTTAATAAAAGTCCTAATATGTTCCCTCTTCATAAAATAAAGGATTTCTTATAACTTAATTGACTTTGTCATCCTTTTAAACTTCTCTAGAGGCTGCTTTTTAAACCTTGAAATTTTGCCTGCAGGCTGCTACAGAGACTGTTCTTTGTATATTACATACCACAGAAAAATATATATACTTTTTTGAAATGTATAATGCAGCATTTTGTGCTGAGGTGAATACTTAGAAATATCACACCAATAATGGTCCAAAGGGGGAGAATTTTACTGCCTGGAAGGTTTTGGATATGGGAATTTAAATTCATTAACCTTGAAGAAATCTATTTTAAATTCTGTCATTAATTTCACAAGCCAGTCATTAAAATTTCCTATGTTATGAAGAGCCTTTTCAGTTGGGTATTAGAAGGTTGTTTTGCCTGAGAAAAGAAGATGGATCCTTCTTACCCACTGCCTTTCCTTGAGCCCTGGTTTTGTAATGAAAATGCATATTTACGATGCATTTGGTGTTTGTGTGGTCTGAAAGTTAGTTTGCCAGTTTGAACCGCAAATACCAATAGATATTAAAGAGGGAGGATGTAGGACTCTTTTTAATGCTAAACTTCACTGTCCCATTTTTAATCATATACAGTACTTAAAAACATTAATAATATTTTCATCTTTGATGGCAGTTAACTATTGATTTCTTTGGCTTTAGGTTAGCACTAGTAATATTTACTATGGAAGCTTGAAAGTTGTGTTGATTTTATCTTGAATACATTTTCTTTCATTAGTAGCTCATTATCAAGCTATTGTAGAGACAGTCTCTCCGTAGTATATATGACTTCCTAAGAAATTAATAGTATGATAAAAGTTCCAGTAGCAGGAACACTGAATTTGTTCAAGTCAGGAACAGGAAGAGTAGCTTGAATATGTCTTTCCATATACTGTCTTTTTCGTGATGTCAGAGTGGTTAGAGCATGGATGAAGAGCTAAGTTAATTCTAGGGTTCACTAGTATGCAAACTTCAGAACCAGCTGTAAGTGTTAATGAATGACAGTGAGTTCAAATGAAAATGGAACTGTTAGGTTTAACATGTAGGAAAATATTTACTTTTAGAATGAAGGCCAGATTGTAGAAGAACTGTAGTTTTCTTTTATTAATCTTTAATCCAAAGCATCAGACTTTGTGTTCTGGAAGCAAAAATAAATAAAGCAAAAAGAAATGGCTTTTATAGTGACAGAATCAGCTGTTAAACACTTCAGTATTTTTGAGAAATCTGTGCTGTCCTGCAGATATTGGAAAAGACAGAATAAAAGTTAAACTACCAATTTCTTTTTTTTTTCCCCCAATGTTTTTGTCCCATACTTCAGCATGGGGCATGATATGGTGTAGTCCACCACTTCCAGAAAATATCTAAGAGCAATAGTGATAAAGGAATTCTTGTTAAAAAAAAAAAAAATTATTCCCAAGTCTGCTATTGCAAGAATTACATTAGTTGCAAAGAAAGAAATGTTTTGTAACCTTGATCACTCTAGTTTACTGGGTTATCTGCGAAGAATCCCAGTTTGATTTTCTGTCCATGAATGAGTCCAAAACCTTCTATATTGGAGAGGCAAGAATTAAGAAAAAAATCATCCAAGAAAAAAAGATCCAGATCAGCTATTTCTTTTCCTGAAACTCTACACAACTGCACTAAGTTTAACATGTTCCCCCAAAAGCTGTTCTCTGTTTTTCCTGCCAACAGGCACATAAAAATTCTCAAGTATAAGGTCTGAAGTAAGAGGAAAATAAACCCCTAAAACTTCCATACTCAATAAATACCTAATATTAAAAAAAAAAAAAAAAAAAAAACTAAAAAAGAGCAAAATTTGAAAAATGTAAAGACTCTCAGTAATTCTGAAACAGGGTTGCTTTAATCATATTAGAGTATTAGCAGAAAACTTCTGAATCCTTTGAATTCTTGTTATACAGTACACATTATTTTTGTCCTGTCCTGACGCTAGACTTGTACTATATCCACTCTCATACCTTTTATTAAGAATTATACCTAAAAGAATACATCCATTTTCTTTCAGATATTTCCTCAGTTGTTTTCTCATTCTTTTTTGTGTTCTGTTTAATTTAGATACACTCATTATCTCTCTTTTGTTTGTTCTTTCTCTTCTTGTATATCAGTAGTCTGAAATCTCTCCTGTATGCAGATTATTGTAACTGCACTTTGTAATTAGTTTAGTTTATTACAGTGCAAGCTTCCTAGAACTTTGAACTTTTCCTGTAAATTGAGGTACAACACACGTGAATCGTATAGTTGGGGGGGTTTTGTTGTCTCTTGTTTGAAAGCTATGATCAAACAATTTTTCACTGATAGGTTTATTTGTTCTAGTAGTTTCCTTTGCATTTAATGTGGATTTAACAAAGAGCTCTAGGAAAAGTATGTTAGAAAGCTTAGATGCAAACAACTTCTGAAATTCCCTGATCTTCCTCATATATAAATGCACCCACATTCAGGAATGAAAAAATAGGAATTTGTTGACTCCGTATGGAATCCAAGCAGTAACTGTGACATTCTTAAGCATGTGGAAACTAAAACAACATCCTCTCATTTGAGTGTGTTACTGGAGTGGTCAACAACCTTGTTTTACCCTATCCTAAGTTTCTAAAAAAGAAAGAAAATGGTGGGCTTGTGAGACAGCAGTTAGCCTTAACATGATGACTTAAAATATTTCATAAATCGTTGTATTTCAAAAATAGCGATAGTTTTCATTTGTAGAGTTCTTTAAAGTCTTTTTGGTGGTTTTTTTTTTTTTCCTGATTGGTAGCATAATTTCATTTTCATTCATGAAAATTTATTATGGAAAGATTTAGACTTTGTCCTTATTTCAGGCAACTACTGGGTGCTCCCCTATTTTGTATCATTGATTTCTTTCATTCCAAGGAGGAAAAACAAGTCACTTGCTAACTCTGTAAAATCAGCAGTCCTTCAGAATGATTCCATATGTCAGCTTACTCAGTTTAAAAGTAACATACCAAAAAAGCCTAAAAGATCTACAAAACCAATCTTTATATCAAACCATCATTTTTTTAGCTTTATCTAGATGTAGGGATGTAAAGCCTGAATATGCACAGGTAAGCAGAGAGAGAAACTGGAGGAAGAGCCACATCCAGGCCTGTGAATTGACTGATTTTACTCTAGGAAAAGAGTGGGAGGACAAAGACACAGACCTGCAGCTCCAGAACAGCTTTGTTGCTCTGGTAGAATGTGAGGGAAGAAGACTCTAGAGCAGTGCCAGAGCCAGCCAAGCCTGAAATGCAAGTCAACATCAAAGAAAAGCAGCAGGTAGTAATAGTTGGAGACTCTTTCCAAGGGGAAAGGAGGAACCCAAGCTGAGGACAGCCTGCCGTGAGGGTGCTAGCAAGCCAGCTGCCAAAATCCCCTGAGACAAAGAGGCTAGAGAGAAGGAGAGCTCTGGGTGAAACAGGAACAACTTTACTGACAGAACAAAAAAAGGAAGAGCTCCAAGGGTCTGAGACTTGCACAGGACCTTTTAAGGGAGGAACAAAAGGGGAGGATCCAGGGTTCGGAACCAATAGGGTACAATCAAAGGGGAGCGTTCACAAAGTTAAAACCAATGAACCATAACCAAGGGGGAGGGCTTTTCTCATCTACTAATCATCAGTTCTATAAAACAGAAGATCCTGGAAGGTTCAGGAAACTTGGGTGGTGCCTTCACTCCGTGTCCCCGCCTATGGACGCACCCTCTGACCTTGATTCGTCGGCCCAGGTGAGGGCCAGGGCACGATTGACAGGTGCCGGCCACAGGTCCGCAGGTGGAGACACCGCCACCGCCTCCATCTGCCAGTCCTGTTTGCTGTCTAAGGAGACTTGTTGGTTGCCTTAGGCCCAGATAACAGATGTTATGGAGAGACTTCTGAGGTTTGTCCAGCCCTTGGATTATTTTCTGTTGCTGTTCATGCCCGTGGACACCAGTGGTACTGTGAGGGAAGATATCAACCACATCAAGAGTTGTTTCACAGCTCTGGGTGTGAGAGTGAAGGGCATAATAACCCACACTGTTTCACCTCAGTCCCAATGGTTAAAGAGAAAGGCTTGATTAGAAGCAAATGGGTTCTGTAGGTCAATCACTGGTTGCACAGCTGGTGTCATGCAGTGCTTTGGCTTTTATATCACGCTATCTGTTTTGAGGATTGAGGACTGCTGCACAGGCCTAGTTCTTAGGGTTAAAATGTGGAAGGAAGTAGCAGTAGAAGAAGAAGGAAAGAAATAGGGACCTCATTCTTCTATTTTGTCATTTTAAAATGAAAAAATATTAATAATTTCCAAAACAACAAGGATTTTCCTGTTTCATCAAAAAAAAAAATTTCCCAACAGTTATACTGTTAGTATACAATTCATTTTATATCTTTTCCCTTTTTTGCTCCCTTTTTCATGTATTTGATATGGAGACATAATCTTGCAATAAATACCTCAACATAAGTGCATGCTATGTGTCTTACAAAGATTCAAGGATGCTATCACAATTTACCCTTGATGAACAGCGAGAAAGTCATATGTATTGGTAATTAGTGAATATTCTTCTTCTTGAGTATATGGTAATCATAACTGCCTAAGGCTGGATGGTGTGCTGATAAGAACAGGAATGTCCTTTATACCTGAAGAGAAGAAAAGCAGTACAGAGATGAGAAAGAATGCAGATTTAGCGAACTGTAATGACATGAAGAAAGGTGCATGTTTTCATCATTTGACAAGAGGATAACCTCATCTAACTCACTCTCTCTGCTAATTTGCCGAGGGAGGGTGCTGGAGGGGAGAGTGGTTGCACTCCACTCAAGGCTGTATGGTTCAGTTTGTAGGTTTTATTCAGGATATCATGATATTCCCTTTTCATACGTATTTAACATCTACAGTGCACTATCCATTTAAAAGCTATATAGCTGTCCTCCTATTTGTGCCCCCTAAAGAAAACTCTCTCCACTGGACCTCTCAACAATGAAACGCCATGCGAAATTTCAGTTGCAGAGGCTCTGGCAGGAGTGTTTCAACAGAATATTATGCTTAGAAGTGACTGAGGACAAGAAGGCAGTGAGTGTGAGGAGTCATCACAGAATTAACCTGGCGTAACCCTAGGATCTACATAAACTACAATATATATTCATAAAATTAGACAAATTCATTTAACAACTAAAGATAAATGATCATGTGAAAATTGACTGAGCCACCAGAATCAAACGGTAGTGATCACTGGTTTGACATCAGCAGTGACCTGTAACAAATGGAATACCTCAAGGGTCAACACTGGGAAATTTTTGGCTTTTTTAAAGTGTTCAATATCTTAATCAATGGTCTGGATGATAATTAACTCTCAGCAAATGTGTGAGCATTACTGTATAAGGGGAGTGACTGATATACCAAATGTCAGAGCTATTGTCCTGAGGGACCTGTAAAAAGCTGACGACTGAGCCAAAAGAAATCTGTTAAATTTCAGCAAGGAGACTGTACATCAGTACAAGTTAGAATACCAAACAGCTAAATAACAATGTACCATGCACCTAGGTATGATTCCCTCTTATCATCTCCCTGTCTCCAGTTACTTGAAATTTAGAGATTATGTCAACCAACTGTGTAATCTTTGTGTAAACCTCCTGGAAAAAGTTGTAACAGACTTCCAGGAGAAGAACTGGCCCTGGACAAAATAAGTCAACAACATACTGAGGCTTTTATTCTCTTTTTTTTTTTGTTCTGTAGAATTGGAAATATATACAATATCCCAACTAATGGCTCATATCCATTGCTATCACTGGTTAGAGGAGGCACTGGTCTAGGCTGGGCTTGGGGGGAATTTCACAGAATTCTAATTAAATTGCAAATTCCTTCAGTAGATCTCTAATGCCAGCAGTCTGATTCAAAGACCACTGAAAGCAGGGTACAAGGAACTGGAGTGAATTATATTCCATATTAGTGTCAGTTCATTGTTTATGTACATGGTCAGTAAATCTGTAGCAGTAGCAAAAAGGTGTATATATGTACGTTCATATGCAAAAGGAGGAACGTGCTCAGATATTTACTGAGGAATTAGGATGTGAAATCAGAATAATCAAATTACATCTATATGGCATCTCAAAAGTAGCATAGTAAACATAGGACTTTTAGTGGAAATATTTCTTCTGAGTTCCTTATCTGAATGAGTTTTGGCCTTTTAGTTGCATGATAGTAGTTACTATTCTGAAGGGATGAAGATGGCTGCTGATTCATGTACACTGATCTATACCCATGAATTAATGAGGAAAGAAAATTATGCAGTATATATCTGGTAACGTGTAAGCTATAGCTCATGACAGGAAACTCCACACATTGTTTCTCAAAAGAGCTTGGAAGTGACAGGAAAAAGTTAACAGAATGTTCCCAGCCTGACACTAACCAAAGGTGCTAATACATTGTATGAACAGGGCAATACTGAATATCAGTATAGGGATTACATGATCTGTATATTTGCTAGCATTGAATGTGATGGATTATCTGTAGCTAATATGCAGCAATTATGCGGCAAAATTAAGAGAGGGTTGTAGAAAAAAGCACAGAACTGGGGATTTACTCTTGAAGTACTAACAAAATTAGTGTAATCATTATGCAAAATGCATTGGTGGAAGAAAACCATGATTGATATGGGCTATATTTGTTTTAAAAAGTGTTTTGGCACAAAACAAATGTATTGGTGGGTAAATGTTGATATTGGGTCTCATATCCATCATACACTGCTGGAAGATTCCACTTCACATTAGTCTTAATTTGGTCTCCTATGTGGTAAGTCCCAACTATACATGTAATCCAAAGCTTTCAGAAGAACTATCATATCATAAACCTTTGCTTCTTTGAGCGTGGGCTCTTTGGGGAATCTCTCTGGATGCCTCACATTCTATTTTCTCCTGTCTCATGAAGATGATGACAGCAGATAGAGACATGTCTGTTTTCCCCACCACCATTGCCTAGACAAATACTAATGTGCCAAATGTTTAAATCAGATCCTGTGAAATTTTCAAGTGGTGCAAATCGTTTGCTGTCTTCTCTGTCTTCCCACTGAGTTTGGCGGTACTCAGCACAAGGCACGCTTGACAGGCTGTGGGAGATTTAATCTGAGCACCCAGGTCACAGGACACCCTCTTTCCTAGAACCCAGCAGATGGATGGGATAAGTAAGGTAATTTAAACTCAAATGAGAAACTGGTGCTTTCTTCCGGGGCTACGACAACAATGTCTGTGACATTTTGGTGGTGCTGTTCTGCATTGTGGTAGATGCTGTTTGTCCCTGTGCCACTGGGTCCTGAGACTGTCATCTGACAAGGATAAATATATGAATGGTAGAGGAAGAGGGTTAACATGACATTAAATTAGTAAAAATCAGGAACAGAAGCAGAAAGCTGGGAGAAAAATGTGATGGCCAAAATCATCATCATCATCATGTTAGCCAACATGATTCCCTAGAAAATAACTCTGGAAAATCTTGCCCATATGGTCTAACTAAAGGGACAAACAATGCACTTGCAGCAGTGCTAAGAATGAAAGAATCTTAGCAATTGCCACATTTTCCAGATCCAGCAGTCCCATCTCCTCCAGGAGATCTGAACATCTAAAGGATTGCAAAGTTCTGTAGTCTGGGAATGCATGTTAGGTTGCTGATCAGGTTGATCTCCACTTCTTCCTATTGTGGTCCTATTATTTTTACCTGGAAGCATGGTTTGGCAGCTCTCTCACCACCATTGTCACCTATCCAGTGCATCCTGCTCCTCAGTTTCCATCTGATCTCTATGTGGACCCTAAACTATCAATCCTGCTGAACGTCCTGGATAACACCTGTGATGACAGGCTCAGTCATCTTCCTCCTCTCTAGAGAGCCTTCTCCTCTGCCCAAATCACCACCCTGGTACTGGGGCACTACAAAGGATTCAGGATGACTTTCCTGGTCCAAGCTGCCTCCGTTCTCTGGTAACATGGGGACACATCAGCAGGGATGCTGCAAAACCTCTTCATCAGAGGAGAGCAAAAGAATAAGCCTGTCAGTCCTTAAGTATCTTTGAAGACTCAAAACATTAACTTTCTGTCTAATGTCATCTTTTCCACAGATCACAGTTACTGAAGAACACAGTTTCTGCAGATCATAAACCTGATCAGCTCCTGTGAGGGATGGTTGAAAATGAGCTCTGAATAAAATACGTATATGAGGAAGGATTAGAGGTACCTCAAAGGCTTGAGGGCTGGAAGCATGTATGAGGGCATTTGCTCTCTGTATATATCAAAGAAAAGCAGTTTTTGAAGTCCAGAGTTTTCGAAGACTCAAGTACACTTGCATGGTAGATGTGAAGTACTTTGATATTCATTGAGTGCAGGCATTTATTGGTTTAATTTCCTCCGGAAGGGGGTGGGTGTGTGTGGCGGGGGGTGGGGGGGATGTGAATATGTGGTCTGAAGCAGCTTTGAGAACTAACTCAGCACATAATAGGTGAAAGGATTTTCTTCAAAAGCTCATTACTGCTCCCATCCAGACTAAAAATGCAGACATAGTCTTAGACAACTAATTTGATTCTGGAACACTTAATACTTGTCATCTACTTCCAGTGTCTCTAGACTGCCCTTTTTTTCCCACGGCTTTTTTGTCTGCTGCTGTGAAAGCAATAAATGATGTTTGAGTTTGTGGTTTTGGTTGATTGCTTGTTTATTGTGAAGGTGGTTAGACTTCACGCAGTCAGATTCTAATATCAGGGCTTTGGGAAATGTATAAAAACCATGATATCAGCCTACCTTTGCAGAGAATAAATAAGTACTGTAGTTCTCCTGGAGACACATCATATAATTTGAACTAGCTCATACTTCTAGTGCTCTGCTGTTTGATGCCTTTATTGATTTATGGCAAGTATAATTAAGCAACCTGTCAGTATTCAGTTAAAAATTGAAATGGTTTCTTGAAGAGAAAAAAATAAAAATTAAAAAAAAAACACAGAAAAAGAAAGAAAACCCCTTCAAGAACCCACTTTGCTAGCTTTAACTACTTCAGGGGGTTGTTTGTTTTAATGTTGAGGGTAAATAAGCTTTCCCTGCAGTGCAGTTCTGCCAGCATATGTACCTGTACTAAATGAAGGTGAGGTGAAAAGAAGTAATCAGAAATAGGCAGGATGAAATTAAGTCTGCCTCTAGGCATGTTTATATATGCAAATTAAGCAATATAATATTACAAGGGCTTTTGCTAAGTGTTTTGGAAAACAAAAAATATGGACCATTTTCTAAGGGTCAATTCTGAATGAGGCGTTTGAGCACACAAGTTTAGTACATTTCCAAAACTCAAGAACCCTTCTTTTTTCATATTTCCTTCCAAAGAATGCATATAAATTTTAAACCACTGAAATATGACATTCAAATATGTAAAAGTGAGTGGAAATATTGTACATTTATTGAAAGAGCCAACACAGCCTAGGATTTGGCTGGACAGGGTGCTGGACCATCTTGTCTAGACTGTACTTTTGCCAAGAAAGTTTGGACCAGATGATCCTTGAGGTCCCTTCCAGCCTGGTATGCTACAGTTCTGTAGTTTAAAAGATTGCAGTTTTAATAGTATTTAACAATATTTAGTATTTTAACAGTGTTCATTTATTTTTTCATTCTTAAATAATATAGTTCTCTGATAACGTATTTAAGAAGGAATGGAGAAAGCTGCAGTGCAACTGCAGTCAGAGAAGAGAGGAGTGAGATTATGTGATAGAAATAGCCCTGCAGACACCAAGGCCAGTGAAAAATGAGGAGGAGGAGATGATCTAGATACCAGAGAAGAGTGGTAAAAACCATGGTGAAGCAGCTGGGCACCTGCAGCCCATGGGCCTCCATGGGGGAGCAGAGATCCACCTGCAGCCACTGGAGGACTCCACCTCAGAGCAGGGGGATGCCCAAAGGAGACTGTGACCCTGTGGAAAGCCTGAACTGGACCAGGTTCCTGGAAAGACCTGTGGACCTTTGGAGATAGGAGCCCATGCTGGAGTAGATTTGTTGTCAGGACTTGTGACCCCATGGAAGGGACCCACTCTGGAGGAGTTTTCAAAGAACTGTAGCCTGTGAGAAGGACTTACATTTCAGAAGTTCGTGGAGGACTGTCTGGAGCAGAGGAAGTGTGAGAAGCCCTCTCCCTGAAGGGAAAAGAGTAGCAGAGACAACATGTGATGAACTGATCACAACCCCCATTCCCCTGCACCCCTGCATTGCAGAAAGGGATGAGGGAGAGAAAATCAAGAGTGAAGAAGGGCAGGGGGAAAGCATTTTAAGATTTGAACTCATTACTCTACTCTGATTTAGCTGTTAATAAATTAAACTAATTTTCCTCAGCTAAGCCTGTTTTGCCTGTGATGGTATTTGGTGAATGATCTCTCCCTGTGCTTATGCATGCCCTTATGTCCAGGCAGGGTTAAACATCACACAGTACTCAGTGAACCCAATCAAATTCTTCATACTTTGAGGGGAAGGGACAAGTATGAAAGTAAAGCAAGACAGTAAATATATTGAAATATACATTTCTATATATTGAAAAAATTTGAAGAATCACCTCAATTGAAAAAGTTTTAAAAGCTTTAGAGCTTTACAGAGCCAAACCTTATAGGCCACACAGCCTGTGTGAAATTGGATTCCATGTGATTATTTCTGGGCAATAATTCAGAGCAAATAACATCAAGAAAGCCTTGCATAAATCCTGACAGAAAAAGTGGATTTAAATCAAACTAATAGGTTGCAAAACATATGAAATATGCTTTGTACTGTGCCTTGGAGACACATGGCCAAATCCATATTCAAAAAGTAAAAACAAACCAGAGTGATTTGAAGAATAAATCACTTGTCATCGTGATCTTTAAAAATGCCAGAATTTAATGCAAAAATATAATCCTAACATTTATTGCAGCAAAAATAAATGTCAACATATTAGACTTAACTGGCTAAGCCTTGTGGTAGCATTTCTACAAAGTGAAAGGAACATGACAAGTTGTATTTCACATTTATTAGAATAAGATTTGGTCTTCTTTATCATAAGCAGTAGATTTAAACACTTTATTTTAATTTACTTCACGGTATTGAGAAAAACATTGACTCAGATAAGAAGTGGAATACCATATACACTTTTCTCTGAAGCAATCAATCAACTTTAGAAGCTAAATATGTAATATGACACCACTAGAGTTTTCCAGTGGAATAAAAAATGCGACATAAAATGTTTGTGACATTTCACAGACACTACTTAGAAACATATCTGCTGTATCTAGAACATCATAAAAGTCATAGTCTACTATTGTTTATAACACATATATCTTCATAAACATGTAATTACACATTACTATACAGAAGGACTACAACTGAGACCATCTTTTGAGTGCTGCTAGGTACATATCCAGACACAATCAGTGTTCTAATTCCTCCTCAAACCTTGATTTCTGTAACGCTTGTGTACTCTTCCTCTCCTTCCATTACTTATGACTTTATGCTTTCCAAAGTGTGTTCCTACACATTACTAACATAAATACACATAAGAAACTTAGGCATCGTAGAGACTAGCAGTTTTTAAAATCTTGTATTCATAAGAAATAATCCAAATTCATTGGAAATTAATACATTTCTTCTTGTTATAGCAGTGGTAGCTTAGACTTCAAGGGCTTTAATTATTGTTCGTTGCCTCACAGGTTAACATGTTTAGATCATTTTCTTTCAAACAAATAATATTTGCGTATGTCTAGAATAATGAAGTAACATAAATATTAAAACATCAATATGATAACTGCATTAAATATCTGTATTATATAACACTGTAAAAAAGTTTATAATTGAAAAATAATTTAAATTTCTATTTAAATTTTCAAAACTTAAGCACTTAGAAGATGACAGATTTGTACCTCACGCAATATTACTTCAACTGAATGGTGCTTTCTATCTGACAATGTCAGAAGTAGTTTTCTCTTTAAGAGAAAAAGAGAATGACATAGGTGGTCATGTAATTAAAGAACAAAAGCCTATAGGATTGTCAGAATACAGTATAGTTATTTATACGAGAATTACTTTTTAGAATAAACTGTCCATTTTACAGCCTTAAAGTTTATTCATGTAGCGATGCACAACAGTATAACATCTCTTAGTTTTGCTTTACCTTTTCTTTTAAATGTTCAGTGGTCAGGTTTTTCTGAAAAGGCAATGACAGAAAGAAATATATGTAATTGTCTCCCAATGGCTGAGGGAAGATTGTGTATGTTACATAAAAGAATTTACTCTGCAGTTTGCCATCTTTCTTGCTGCAGGAGTGGCAGCAAAACAATCCTGCATGTGGCAGAGCTGCCAGGAGTCACTGATGTGTCTGACTGGTGTGGCTGCTGGTGCTAGTCTTGTTGGAGCTTCCCAGAAAACCTAAATGATTTACCAAAGTAGATGAAAGAGGAAACCCTAGTGAGAGAAAAGAGATTGCTGGAAATGGTATGAAGTGGTCTCTAGTAACACAGATAAGCCCGTTAAAACTGTCCAGAGTGACAATTGGTCCTATTTACTAAAGCTAATAGGTACAGGTAATAGAAATCCAGCAAAGGGCCAGTTTTTTAGCAGGTAGGTTAAAAAAGACTCTACCTTAGAAAAGAGTATAACCACACGACAAGTTCAGATGATCCATGACTATTTTAAAAGGCTTTTTTTTTTAATATCAAACGTAAACATTTGTCCCAAAATTTTCATTGAAATACACAAAATTATTTTCATTTTCACGCAGTCTTCAAGCATGCATAGGTTTGGTTAATAAGAGGTATGAGCCAACTGACTTGTTATGAATTTGTCCACAGAACTGGATACTTTCATTATCATATGTAGGGGCTGAGGGAAACATCCTCCTTTCTGGAGCACATAGGCAGAAAAGCTGGTACAAACTAAGTGCTCGGTTTAATGGAAAACTTTATAGCCTCTGCAAGTGCTTATTTTTGAGGAGACTCTCATACAGATAACGTCCCACACTGCTTTGGCAATCGGCATAGGTCAGCTCTGGCTCTCAGGCCTTTTAATGAATTTCACTCCCTTAGAATGCAGCTTCTAAAATGGGTCCTATGACAGACTCGTTACATCCTTTGTTGTTTGTAGGGGGCTTTAACAGTCTTATACGCAAATACCTCCTTTTTATTCACCTAAAATACTATATGATATGAAAGTGTATGCTATATACTTCGCATATCAGTAAAATAAGAAGTTGAGTATCCTTTCATTTGAACAACAAAATATATAATTACACATTTAACTCTGAAGTGCATGCTAAGAAAAGGAGTTGTAGCATATATTGGTTATTGCATTTAAATTAGAAACTAGTTAGCTTTTTTGATAATAAATAAGGTTCACAAATGTTTAAGTATTACACTGTTTTGTATAAATAATAAAAATGACAAAAAATCTCATTACATACGCTACAATTATGCTGCAATCAAAGAGTGAAAAGATCGTACAATATTCTTTTTTAGAGGAAATCAAGCTTCTCTTTCAGAATCTAGACAGAATCTTATTTCTGTCTAGATTTTATATCCTTCAACTTACAGATACATAAAGGTGTTTATAGAGCTTAAACTGGTAGCCACTTAAAAATGTTTAAAAATTTCTACAGAAAAAAATTTATTGAGCTTTTGACATATCACAGACTACATATACTTCCGTTCATATACTTTTGTAGGTTACATGAAAAATTCTCCTTACTTTTCCTCTCCAAAAAATCCCCATTGTATTTTTATCTCCTCATAAAACATTCACTAAAGCAAACAGAATGTTCAGGTAGTAATATTTTATTTTTCCACTACTTTGTAAAGGAGCTTTTTTGTTTTGATTTATGTTTCATTGCCCCCTGCTGTTTGATAAAGAACTTTTTTGGTTTTTAAAGAATCAGTATCTTAGTCTACTTTCTTTACTAATGAAAAAGGAACTGGACTTGAAATTGTCATCTCTAGTTATGATCTCAGATTCAATATGCACTTTTTTTCTTTTTACTTGAAAGACAGAAACATTCAAATAGTGCAGTCATTCAATTAAACTATTATGGAAATACTGCAAAATGAAAAAGTGCATTCAAGTTCCATTTCCTGTCTTACACAAAGTATTGAGAAGCTGTAATAGTATTTTCATATGCAGCGTTTCGTCCTTTTTTAGTTACTGTCTTGAGATACAGAATGCCTCATGTGAAAACAGGAGTTTTCCTTACATATGCAGATCTATTAGCCCCTAGTCCTTGAGAAGGGTTTTTTTGTTACCTGATGAGACTTTTCACTTAGATAATCTCATCACCTGTCTCAACACAGTACTTCTGATTTTCAAAAATATTTACCTGAAAAAGCTGAAGCCCTTACTGATGTTCATTTTTTTCTTCTGGAATTTTGCTCATGCAATACTTTTTCACATGGATAAGAATATCTACAAGACTTCTCTAGTGGGAATACTTAATATTATGAACCTAGATATGACAGATATTGACTGTGTCCACCAGCAAAAAATCTGTGTACCCTGTGAGTGGTCCCCTTCTTCAATTAATCTCTCTCATGGTGGGGGAGCATTGTCTCTACCAAAGTGAGGTAGGTTTTTGGGTTTTTTTTTAAATGTGATATGTAGGTAATGACAGCAAAAGCTGGGTGCAAAAGTCTTCCACAAGTCACAAAATCTCATCAGTGTCATTAGAATTGTGGGACTATATTTAATGTTGTAGGTTTACTTTAAAAACTGAATTTAGAAAAGTTACTGGGGCTTCTAACCCAAATCCACAGATACTCTATAAGGCAACTGAAGCCCATGCAGAAGAATGGTGACATTTGTACCGTTTCCACTACACCTAGATGGTAGATCTACCAACAAGATGGGGAGCCTGAAGACTCAGGTTAATATCTGGTTTATCTTGGCTGATGAGATAGCCTGAATTAAAACCTCTTGTATCTGGCTGCACCAAACAGAGAGAGCATGACTTGCCCACAACACCTTCTTTCAGTAATATGTAATTTTATTTCAGTTTGTCAGAGGCAAACTACGAACATAGCCGATTAATTAGCTCAGATGGCTTGGATGACTTGATAATTTGTCTGAGCCCTGAGGCTTCTTATTAAATATCCACAGTTTATAATGTAGTACAGAGCTGGAATACCCCAGCCAGATCAGATGCTGTGTAGGTGTGTTACATCAGAATAAATGCTCAGCTCTATACAAGTTAATTTAGAATATTCCTTGCTTAAGGGTAGAAGCAGCTACAGATAGAGCCACAAATACTTTTTTTTCTGCTTCTCAGCTAATCAGAATCACAAGTCCTTTTTGTGGAAAAGATTTACAGCCTCTATCTGCCCACATCATGGAAAAGTGAGGAACTAAGCTGATTGCACAAAGAATTATTTCAAAATTACCTTCTGCATATTTTAGTAAGGCTTTTGATACTGACCCTCAAAGTATCCTTCTGAACAAGTTGTCCAGCTGTTGGATGAGCAGGTTCATGGTGTGCTGGCCAGGACTGAACGACAAGGCTCAAAGGGTTGTGATACGTGGGGCTATAGCTGGCTGGTGACCGGTCATTAGTGGTGTTCTGCAGAGTTCAGTTCTAGGGTCGGGTCTGTTCCTCCTAATGCAGGAGTTGAATGCACCTTGAAGTGCAAGGAGTTGAATTAAATATTTTGATGATACTAAACTGGGAGAGGCTGTTGGCTCTCTCAAGGGAAAGAGGACTTGCCCAGGGACCTAGATAGATTAGAGCTTTAGAAAATCATCAATGGTATGAAATTCAACATAAAGAAATATTGTATTATGCAGCCGGGATGGAGTAACTCTGGGCACAATTGGGAGACGAGTCATTGGAGAGGAGCCCTGCATAAAGGATCTGGGGCTGCTGGTCAGCAGCTGCTCGGTACGAGCCAGCAGTGTGCCCTGTCAGCCAGAGGGCAAATCCATCCTGGGGTGCATCAAACACAGAAGCGCCAGTCAGCTAAAAGCTGTGATTACCCTGCTGCACTCAGCGGGTGCAGGCTCACCATGAGCACTGGGTGCAGTTCTGGGCATCACGAGTTAAAAAGGATGTTCAGGTCTTTCAATGTGTCCAGAGAAGGGCATCTAAGATGGTATAAAGGGCTGAAAGGTATGTCCTGAGGAGTGGCTGATTACCTTGGCCTTCTCTGGTTTGCAGAAAAGGAGGCTGAGGGATAACCTCATTGCTCTCTGCGGCTTCCTGAAGAGGGGAAGGGGAGAGGGAGGTGCCAAGCTCTGTTTCCTGGGACCCATGGATAGGACATATGTGAATGGTTCAAAGCTGTGCCAGGGGAGGTTCAGACTGAATATTAGGAAGCATTTCTTTATTCAGAGGATGGTCAAACCTTGGATCAGGCTTACCAGAAAGGTTGTTGATGCCCCAAATGTGTCAGTGTTTAAGAGGCATTTGGATCTTAATAACATGCTTTAACTTTTGGTCAGCCTGAAATGATCAGGCACTTGGACTAGATAATCTATGTAGGTCCTTCCAAATGAAATAGTATGTTCTGTTCTGTTCTGTTCTGTTCTATTCTATTCTATTCTATTCTATTCTATTCTATTCTATTCTATTCTATTCTATTCTATTCTATTCTATTCTATTCTATTCTATTCTATTCTATTCTATTCTATTCTATTCTATTCTATTCTATTCCTCTATTCTCAATCACCCAGCCAGCATCTATGTTTTGTCTGCAAGAAATGAAAAGGAGCTCAAGACAAACAAAAAAACAGAGGAAGCCTCTGAAAGAGAATGAGAGAATAAGTTTGAAGGAGAAAAAAAGGATAATTAGGCTGGTGGAGGGTTATCGCAACATGCTTTTGTGGAGGAAGGTACAAGAAAAGAAACTTTGGAGAAATAGGAAGGTGACAATGGGAATTTGGGAGAGAAAGGAAGAAGACAAATGTGTACAGAGGCATTTACATGCTCATCAGTAGAAAAAATAGTCTGTAGTCCAAGGTCTAGCACTGGAAACTTTGGTAGTAGTGTTATTATGAATTTATGAGTCTGTATCTTGTTCCTCTTGCAACACTCCCATCCACTCATACATATCCACGTATTTCAGCTTTGTTTGCAAACACACCCCACTGGATCCAAATCTCATAACCATAAAATAAGAAAATGTGTATCTACTTCTCCAGAAATTCCTCCTACAATCTTTGTTCTGGTTCCGTGTTGCTTAGTTTTTCCTGCAGCAGAGCACAATGTGTCATAATCTTTTCAATTTTTGTTTAAAATATCTTGATATTATTATAAACTAAGAATTTGTTTAGCACTATTGTCCACAGCTAGAAATTGTTGATGGAAATCCTGAGTGACAAATTATCATTGTTATTTATATAGAAAGTTTTAGCATGTTAGTACAAATCAATGGTGTTAATGTTTTTCTCTTAACATTCTGGCTGCAGCATTTACTTTTTTGATGTTTCTTGACTCTTATTTTTGAGTTCTGGAATCCATTTATGCAATTATTTAGCAGCTTAGCTATTGGCTGTGAAACTTACCTCACTTCCAGCTTATTCATAGCTTACAAATGAGCACCATGCTGCACATATCTAGCTAAGATAGGTCCTAAGTGTGCATTTAAACATTTGGGATAATTTTTAGTGAGTTCTCTTCCTCAGTGACACATTGCTCTGATTTTTCATCCTGATCATTGCCTTCATTTGTTTTGTAAACCTTTCACAACTTTTTAGAAATATGTGTTCTATCTGGTTCTCTTCCTAGGCATTTGACAATTTTCCTAAGAACTATAGTCTTAGGAAATGTCTTTTTGTGCCACTTTAACATCCCAATATTTTTATCACTTTAAGCATCCCAATATTTTTCTTTGTTTCTCTTAGGGGTCTGTGCCTTTTAAAAAGAGTTGTCTGTTCTTTATATATCCATACTAACTGTAACTGTTTTAACTCATTCTAGATTATAGTACAAGTGTCAGAGATCATTTCCTTTGACCAATATATATATATAAAATACATTAGGTCAAATATGTTCCAAATCTGAGGCTAAACTGTGGGGAGGCTTGATGTCAGCTGTGGATGGTGTACAATACTAAGAAGATTACTGATTAGCTTTGTAGATGTAAAGAATTCTATACCACAGCCTTTCTTTGATGGTAGTTGCAAATTTTCCAATTCTCTAGCAAAGCCAGTAGAATGAAGTAGAAAAACTTCCTATTTTTTATAGAAATGGAAGAAGCAATCAGAAGAACTGCTTCTGTACAGGTTTTGTTTCTCAGTCACATTCTTCTCTCTTGCAGTACACCTGAGGTCTGGTAATCTTCCCTAACAATACTAATTGTTCCAGATTATTGAGTTGCTTATAGAAACAATAACAGAACCTGTTTCCAGAATGTAATTTGGCAGGGTATTTTATTATCAAAATAGTTGTGCAAGAATGCTCATTATGTACTTATGAGACATAAGGACATACCTGGAATATTTCTCAGCTTACATAACCTATTCTTCCCAAAGAAGAAACTACATACAAACAATCATATATAAATATGTAAAAAAACTTGATGATACACAATAATAGTAAACTAATATAGATACTGTATGTCTGCTATTGCAGATTGCACTTCAGAGATATTTTTTCTTTCCTATTATTTGCAATAGAAATGCCATTCTTTTAATTAAGAGAAACAAAGTCATAGTAAAGCAGCTCACTGTAGCAATAGGTTTGACATGCTAGGTTAAAAATATGTTTGAGACAAGTCAGAAACAGTCCATGTTAATGTCTGCTGATTTAGACTCTGTGAGTAAAATACATACATACCAGGATATCTCCATAAAATGGGGCAAAAGTCAAATACTCTTCTTATTATTGTTTTCTAAAAATTCTGATCCAGATCACAACCCTACTATTCTACATAAACTCCAAATAAACATTAAGAAATAGTCTTTGTTTCAACAGGTCATAACGTATTCATTATGGGAAAGAAAAAGAACCAGAGGAAAAAAACCATTCTTACTTGCGAGGTTAGAGAATAGTGGTTCACAGAAGTCTCACAGAAAGATGATAGAAATAGCATCTTATTTCCGAAAGGGATTCAAACTTCTAATTAGCTATAACTTATACACATGTAGAAGGAGAAAAACTATCAGCCTTCCATATATACTAAGAGAAAATATATCACATGATTTTTTTTGTTCACACTTATATGCAGATATTTTAGTTCTGTCAACAAGACTAGGCTCCATTTATAGAAGTCAAACAGCATTATTTCAAAGCCAAAGGGGAATGATTTCAAACTGAAAGAAAGCAGGTTTAGATTAGATATTAGGAAAAAATTCTTTGCTGTGAGGGTGGGGAAGCATTGCAAGAGGTTGCCCAGAGAAGTGAATGCCCCATCCCTAGAGGTGTTTGAGGCCAGATTGGATGGAGCTCTGAGCAACGTGGTCTAGTAAAAGGTGTCACTGCCCACGCAGGGTGGTTGGAACGAGATGATCTTTAACGTCCCTTCCAACCCAGGCCATTCTATGATTCTACAAATATTGACTTCCTCATATGCATCTTATTGGTTTTTTCTTCTGCATGGCGGCTGTAAGGTTATGAGAAGTAATAAGCTGAAATAAGCCAGGATACTGAAGCAGTCTTGGCTCACAATATATTTATCGAGAGAAGACTCCCTACTCAGAGAGTGCTTCCACCACATGATTATAGGCAGATAACCCAGATGTTCAGATTTAACTCACAGAGTTTGATTTTAAACCCTTCAGGTTGAAAGATGAAAAGCCCATTTTACCTGGGTCGTTGTTTACAGTCATGCTTGCTTCTCTTTGCAATATTTGCAGGATGGTACCAGGTGTGTGATAATAAAATTTTAACCGCAGTGCTCTGGCAAGTTCAACCACTGAGCCAAAACAAGAAAGTCTGTTCCAAAATCTCTGCTTCTTAAGTTTTACATGAAATTTTCAAGTTTCATCACAAAATCAGAGAATTCTCAGGTTTGAAAAGGACCTCTGGAAATCACCTAGTTCAAACCCCCAATAAGGCAGGTTCATGTTTGTTTGTTTTTTTGTTTGTTTATGTGTTTATATGTTTGACAGTAGACCTCATCAGAAATTTTGGGGTTTTTTTTTATTTTGGATTTGGGTTAAAAGCTTATTGACCTTTATCTCGGGAAGATATATTAAATGCACAGCCAAGCTGTGTGTGCCAAAGGGAAAAGGAGCACTTGTGGATGCTTATATTATGTATTTATATATATATATATGTGTAAAATTTGTAGACACATATGCAGAAATACTGCTATTTGCATATGTGTATAGATACCTGTAAAGTGAGAAAAACATGGTTTCTGTGCAAATGTAATAAAGAATGTAATAAATATTAGGCAAGTGAGGCAGCTGTATACTGTTTCTCATGATCTTCACCATTCAATGCATAATTCTAATATATATTTCTGCTCAGTGTCAAAGGTTTACCCTGAATATGAAATTATTATTTTATTCATGAGGTTCTCCTTTAGCATTGTACTATATGAGTTTTCACCATGCCCTCTTTGTGAGGTGAAACACTTACTGCAGTTACAAAACTGCACAAAACTTTCACAAACTCAGTCACTGGGAGAGTAAGTCTTCATGATGGTCTCATTCCCATGTCTTTATTGGTTCTTCCAACTGTCAGTTGCACAAATCATTGGCTCTACCCCATGGTTTTGCTTGCTGTGTCTTATTCAGGATGATCTTTTTTTAGGTGGAGTTAACTATTCATCCAAAAAATGGTATTGCAGTTACAAATTGCAGAGGTTCCATTTTCGGTGACTTTACCGGTCTTGAGGCTGTGACAGATCTTTATCTTTCTGTATGATTTTAACAAGTTGAATATTATGTATTTAGATCAGTTGTTAATATACTTACTACACTGTCTGTATAACATTCTAACTTGCAAAGGAAAGCCTTTAGTACTTAGTCATGATTGCCTGTATAATGAAGTCTCATTTTACCTAAATTTTCTCACTGTTACACTGCAATACAATTCCAGAGAACAAAGCCTGTGATACTTACATCCTTTCTTTTTTAAATGTGGTGGACTGATCTTTACCAGTAACCTGAGGTGGGTTGACCTTGGTAGACTGTCAGGTACTCACCAAGATGCTCTAGCAATCCTCTCCCCAAACAAGACAGGGGAGAGAAACTCAGGGCTTGAGATAATGACAAGGAGATCACTAAGCAATTACAGTCATGGGCAGATGAGACTATACTTGGATGAAGTTAGTTTAGTTTGTTACCAGTGAATAAATGAGTAGCATAATGGGAAGTAAGAACAAATCTAAAAACACCTTCCCCCCCATCCCTCCCAGGCTCAGCCTCACTCTTAGCTGCTCTACCTTCTCCTCTCTGGTGGCACAGAGGGCCTGGGAATGGGGGTTGTGGTCAGTTTGTCATAAGTCCTGCCAGAAGCCTGCTCCAGCAAGGGCTGTCCTTGGGTCACAGCTTACTGTAGAAGTCTTTATAACTTCATCCCAGACAGACCCAGTACAATGAACAATAAGACACGTGAATAGAAGTTCTGTGTTATTTTGCACATCCAGGGATTATGCACCATCCAAAAAAATAATCCTTAGAGTGTTACTTAAAAATTAAATGAGTCATTATTAAATTAAATAAATAAGCAAGTCGAGCATTTACATTTAGAATGAATCTGCCACCATGAAATGTTTTAAATCATGTTGAAAGCAAACAAAGTTATTTTTCAAAAGTTTTCTGAAGAAAAAAAATAACTTTATTAATAAAGAAATAAATAATTTTTAAAAAATCAACAAAGGCAAAATAAATCCAACCAAATACAAACTCTTCAGGGAAACTTCAGCAAAGATTTTGTTTTTTTCTTTCCCCAAAGTACTGATTACTTTGTGACAGCCAAGCAAAATACGTTTCGTAAAATACTGGAAGCAAATAGCAGACAGTATTACTGGGTTTGTAATGATGATATAGAGTGATCAATTTTTTTTTTTTTGTAAATGCTAGAAAATGTAAAGATTCACATTTTTCTAAGTTGAAATTCACTAGGTATTTAAGAATGTATTTAAAACTGTAATTGCAGATAAAGTCTTCATGTTCCAAAAGCCAAGAAGACAGAGATGTCAATAACAAAGAAGATGGCACCAAGCTATGCCAGAGAACTGCATAAGGGAAGAAGAATCTGCTACATTTATTTATGTTTAATTTAAATTAAGGAGACATACTCACAAAAAAGGTAATATCTTTAATTTCCCTTAGAAGTTTTTTATAGTTGCTTAGGCTAAAGCAGAAAGAGAAATAAACATAAAATCCCCACTCACTTAAAATAAATGTTCATATAGATTGTCTATAAAAGAAATTGCTATTGTAAGTTTTTTATGTTTAAGTACAGAACTCTGGGAAGGCATCAGGGATACTGAAGAGGAAAGAATTAACATGTTCACAAGAATATGAGACAGTGAGAGACACAAATATGCTGACAATGACCCAAAGAGTAAGGCTGAAGCATATTTGGAGATACATAAGAGCTGTATCTATTAGAATATGTCTAATGTTCATGACTGAAAAGAAGCTATTAAAAATAGAGTTATGAGAAATGCAGCACTTTAGGTTTCCAGTATGAAAGTTCATATGTTTTCACACTTTATAGTGTTATGCAAATCAAGACTTACATGGAACAAATCTTAGGCAAAATTTATGGACAGTATATTTATGTCATAAGCAATAGGTAAACAACATTTGAACAAACCTCCCTCCCCAAGATTAAATTAACAGGAATGTAGAAAAAACATTTAAGATCTGAATTTGTGTTTAAACACAGAACCTAAGTCAAGTGTTTCTGAAGTTTAAAGTATTTCCAATTTATGAGCTTTCCTTCCAAGCAGAGAACATAGAACATATAGTGTATGTTAATGCTTGTCTACACAAAATGTGTGTATGTGTGTTCTTCTATCAGTATGAGGGAGGAAAGGGACTTTTTATTGCGAGAATATACATGGAAACTTCAAAATTGAAGGAATCTTGACTTTCCTTGCGTTTTTAAGATTTTCAGTTGTAGAATGAGAGCTGTTCAGTGTTTTTCCTTTGCTTTTTTCTCTGGTTTTATTTCTTGCCTTAAGTGGTTCTCTTTTTGATTAATTTGGAATACATGGGAGTATTAATACTAAATTTACATATAACTGTTAAGGAGGAATAAAATATAGACATCTTCACAAGCCTACGTATAAGTACCATGTCAAGTACTGACTCAAATTCTGCTGTATATGTATGCATAAACAGAGGAGACTGAGGGGAGACCTCATTGCAGTTACAACTTCCTCGTGAGGGGAAAAGGAGGGGCAGACACTGATCTCTTTTCTGTGGTGACAGTGACAGGACTCGAGGGAATGGCCTGAAGTTGTGTCAGGGGAGGTTTGGGTTAGATATAAGAAGAAGGTTCTTCACCCAGAGGGAGGTTGGGCACTGGAACAGGCTCCCCAGGGAAGCGGTCACAGCACCAACCCTGACAGAGTTCCAGATGTGTTTGGACAATGCTCTCAGACACATGGTGTGACTCTTGGGGATGGTGCTATGCAGAGCCAGGAGCTGGAGTCAAAGATCCTTGTGGGTCCCTTTCACCTCAGTTAATTTTGTGATTCTGTGATTTTGTGATTTGCAGTCTGGTAGTCCTGGAACAGTAATTTGCTGGTGTTAGGTGTAAAAGATAATAAAGGTAAGGAATTTCTGTGAACTTGTTTTGTAGTAATAGGTCCAACTTAATTCTTTAGTCCGTTTTCTTGACCTGACCTTTATTGACACAAATAGTAACAGAAGAAAATGTCTCAAAAATGCTTTATAAGGTTAATAATAAAAATCAAAGAAACAATGAGAACAACATTAACAAAAATCTGAGCTTTTGCCCTTTTTTGGTTTTTTTTGGGTTTTTTGTTTGGTTTTTTAAATTTTTTTTCGATTCAATATATACTTGTTCTTTTATAACATTTCTTCTAGAGCACTTTTGTTAGCAAAATTTATTGTGCTGGATTATATACTGAAGGCTTCCTACTCGCTTGCAGTGGCACCCATACATTCAGTAAGACTTTATGTAAAAAGTAAAACTGAATGGAATTCTATCTATATTCTTATTTGGAATTTTCAAATTTTGAACAGCTGTTTACATAACATAGGAATTAAATGCTGTCTTTCATTTTTTTTTTCAATGGATTTAAGGTCCAGAAAGTGCTAATTCACTTTTACCACAGTATTTTTGAGTGGAAAAAAACCACCAAAGTTATTGCTGCATTCGCAAGAAGAAATCACAGTCTTTTTAACTGTCCCATAGAGAAACTTGTATTTACAGTGATACTCCCTCAATACTCTGTGCTTTGCTCGAGGGATAGTCTCTGTTACACTAAAGAACTGTTTTTACAGAGCCTTGAACTAGCTGAATTTAAATAGAAATCTTATGGTAAGGGCTCATTTACAATTTAGATTACCCTGAAAAAAAATCATTATTTAGGAAAAACTAAACCTGAGACTTTTCTTTGGGCAGTTATTTTCTAGGGCGAATTAGTGATAACTCTCATAAAAATGAGTGCTTCCATCAAAATGTTGCAAAATTCAGTCACTTTTCTAACTGCAGTGAAAACAGTTAAGACTTTCACACTGTCTTTTGTTAAGTTTTTTATTGAGATACAGAGGTTTTGTTCAGAAAAGGAACAACACTTAGATTACTTGGATTACTACCTTGAATTACAATTATCACAAAAATGGAAAGCAATCAAGAAGTTTTCATCTCCTTCTTTCCAACACCACCTCATCCTGAAATCTCCAAGTCATGTGTCAGTCATCAGTCAAGTAGAAACAGCTCTTATCCAGGAAGAATGGGATTAAAATAATGGAAAAAAGCAAGATTTCCCAATATAAAGGGTCATAGAAAGTGTGGGAAAGCCTTGTCAAGAAAAACAGGGTATGTTAGGTTAAAAAAATTTTAAAAATGTAATCTGGGTACTGTCTTAAAAAACAACGAAAAATTGTTTCTCTTAATACATTAACAACAAAAGAAAGGTTAAGGAAAATCTCCATCCTTCATTGGATATTGTGTGCAGGGGGAAACATCGTGAAAAAGGATGAAGTAAGGAAGGTAATTAAGTAAGGTAATGAGGTAATTAATGGTTTCTTTGCCTGAGTCTTTCATAGTAAGACCAGTTGTTCTCTGGATGCCCTGAGCTAGAAGACAGGGAAGAGGAACACAATGAAGCCCACATAATCCAAGGGGAAACGATCAGTGACCTGCTACTCCACTTAAACACTCACATGTTTGTAGGGCTGGATGAGATCCACCTGAAAGTACTGAGGGATCTGGCATAACTGCTCGCCAACCACTTAACAGTCCTGGCTATGCAGGGAAGTCTCATTTGACTGGTGGTTAGTAAATGTGAGGTCCAGCTAAAAGGGGGGCCACAAGGAGGATGCAGGAAGGGCCTCTCAGCCTGACATCAGTGCTGGGGAAGGTTATGGAGCAGATCATCCTGAGGTGCTGTCACACAGCTGTGAGGGACAGCCCTGGGATCACACCCAGCCAGCACAGGTTTATGAAAGGCAAGTTGTGCTTGATCAACTTGACCTCCTTCTATGATAGGGTGTCCTGCGTAGAGGGTGAGGAAAATGCTGTGGATGTTGTCTTCTTGAACTTAAGCAAAGCCTTTGACACAGTCTCCCACAGCTCCAGCTCTGGAGAACCTGTCTGAGAGACAGGTAACTCTCCTCTGAGTTAACCTTGGGTTGGTGGTATGCATGAGTTGAAGGAGAGTTGTTTTGCCTCAGTTGCTGGTTCAACAGCAAGACATCTTTTATCTCCTTTGTTTTTCAGCTGCTCATGACTTGTCAGCTAAAAAGTACCACCAAGTTCCCTCCTCTGCAAGTATTTCAGCAGAGCCTGACTGCAATGTCTCCTGACCTCAATGCGCTCCACCCTCTGTTTAGTCCTCTTTGGATTGTCTGTGGGAAGTCAGGCATGCCGTCTGCATTCCAGCCGGGGAGTAGTAACCACATTTTCCCCCTCAGAATATATTTTATGTGGCGAGTTGGGCATACTGATTGCAGTCTCCATCTATTAAAATGTAATTTTACCCCCAGTCTTTTTCCCACAGGATCTTTTTCCAAACTTAATGATTCTGATTCTATGGTAACTGTTCTTCTCCCTAGTATAGTCTAAGCTGGTTATGTGATCCACCTGCTGGGGGAAATACTAAAAATGTTTTAAGGAAATATATTAGGTGAGCTGATGCATCCTACATTTGGTGTTCAGTTTGGTATTGTTTCATTGAGGTGAATATGGAATTGTGCTGGCTCAGAGCACAGCTGATTTAGATGTATAACTGTTTATAAAATTTTTGCTCTACTGCTTAGCTAGAAATCTCTTAAGATAAAACATACTGATTTTGCTGAGATGAATCTATGATGGCTTTCACTGTGACAACTAGGAAAAATTTGACCTTTTGTACTAAGCAATTTCAGAACTTCATATTCTAAAGAAATTTCTTGTTGGATCAGTCTGAAATCCAGAATAAGGCGGTGCTCTAGAAATGTCAACTGTTATTTTTATTTTCATATGGAAACACTGAAAGTAATTAACAGTACTTAAACCACTTAATATAAATGTCTGTTGTGGTTAAAGAAAACTAATGTAATTGGTCAATGCTCTTTAAACCTGCTGGAAACTGTTAATTCCAGTTAATTAAAACAAACAAACAAAAAAGAAACTGTCTGACATTTAACAATGTGGAAAACCATTACAATTTATTCTTGACTTAAGCACACACTATGCTTTCCTATGTGCCGAGTATGCAAAAAACCCCACAGAAACATAACTGATACTGCATAGACTTGTTGTGCTTAAAGTAAATAAAGAATATAAAAGCTGCTTTATTGCTGTCTTTATTTAGAGGGACTTTAATATTATTTTAAATGGATTCATTTCATCCCAGTATCTTTGGAATGAAGTCTCAAGTGAGCAAGGACAAATCAACATGTATTTCTTTATTGCACACTACCATGGTTATTACAGTCAGTATTAGACGTCTTAAAAAATTCACCATGTTGTTATTCCTCTCTGGTTCAATGTCATTTACAACATGTTTCAGACTTTCACCATAATTTTCTTGGCACTCTACAGATCAAATGGCTTTAGAAAGCACTTCAGAACCTCATGTCAAAATTCTTAGTTGAGATAGATGTATTTATGCTCCTTCAAAAAAAATAAAACAAACCCCAAAACAAAAGAATCCATTCCAACCAAGTTAGACTAATTTATTTTCAGAATTAAATATTTCTATACACTTTACAGGTAATATCCTTTAAGTTTTAAAACATATTAATATTTTAAATATTATATAAACTATGGATTACAGTGTACTCATTCAGAATGTGTAAAAAATTACTTATAAAATGGAGGGATTTTTTCTTAATATGAACTCTAGACTTCTATTAAATGCAGTGTGATATTTTACAGGTGGAACAGTGGTTCCAGGAGAGCACAATGTCACTCCACCTCTGAAAAACTACGTTAAACACAGAAGTTTTCTAAAAATGCTAAACCAGAACCTACATGGTGCTTTCTCTGAGCTCAGAATACATCTGTGACTTTTTGGTTGCATAGTTTTAACAATATTTTCTTTTCTTGCTCAGTAGATTCTGGAGATTCATGTTATCCCAAGGTTCTTCTAGCTCACCCTAGTCATGTGGCCATTACCTTTCAAATGGATTAAGGTCTGGTTTGCGCTTTAGTCCTAATCTTTTGCTCATTCATGCTGTATAAACATAGCATAATTTTCAAACATACACGTGAGGTTTGTCTCAGAGTGCCATAAAGTACCTCAAAGATTTTGTACCTAAAGCCTTTATAAATATCTAAAGGTCTAAAAAGGTCTAAAATTTAGGGAAAGATCAATTAAGCTGTGCCAATCCACATCTTGCCAGGAATCACATCCTATTTTTTAGGAAATTCAGTTGGCTGGTGTTAAATAAATCAATCACTTGGGCTTCTTTCTGCAAGTTTTTAAACTGTGTGGTGTAAACAAAGTAGAATTTATATGTTGATGTGGATGCATAAGACAAAGCTAGGAAGTGTGAAGGACTGTAGGCCATTTTTTCTTTAAAGACATGAGATATGGCATAGTTATTGTCTTGGACACACAATTTTTATGCAGTATTACTTCTTTTGTTATTCATTGCTCAGTTTAGCATCCAGTGAATTACCATCTATATGCAGAAGACACCTGTGAAGTTAATTTTTGGGGCCTTTGCAGAAAACCTAGTGAGTTCCCTTGCACACGTAAGTGAGATTGCAGGACTGAAGGTAAGAAAACAGAAGTTTAAAGGACATTGAAATATTTAACTTTCAAACAAAACTTGAAAGCATAGTTTTTAGGTATTGCAGCCTTTCAGATGCACAGTTGTAGAACAGCTGAATTATTACAGGATACCTCTGGATGACTGATTTAAAACCCCTTTTGAGACTGAACTAAAATTGACCGTGATATATAGTTGTTTGGGCTTGAGATAGGTAGGTGATTTGGAATATGGTACTGTTCATAAAATTGCCATCTAGGTCTGAGCTGTGTGCCACTTTGATAGTTTAATTATAAATCTATCACCTAAATCTTTCTGAAGGAGGGGTTGTTGTTCAAGCAAATTCTGATTTAATCGAGCAATACAAGATGAGGTTCTATGGTTTATAAAGGAGAACAGACTGGACTGTTATAATGTGCCAAAGATGCTTTATTTTTCTCAAATTTGAAACATGGAATGCTATCCAGCTTAAGAAAAATAAATGTGCTATAGATCAGACTGTTTTCTAAAGTGCAGATTAAACTGCTTTTGTATGATTTTTAAAATCTACATTTCCTTGGAGTCATTTTAATTTTGCTGTGTCTCATAGGACTACAAATTAGGATAGTTCTACATCTAGTGGTCTGGCATAATTTCAGCAAAAATTCTTGTGATTTCATTTTGATAATATCACTTATTTAGAGCCAGGTCTTTTACATTTTTGCAAAACTAGGGCTCAGACTTTCTATAAAACTTTCAAAAGGATCTGAACTTCTGAAGGATTTATTAAATCATTTGTAGCTCATACTATCCTTTAAAGAAATCATTATTTCCTAAGTTAATGAAGTTAAATTAGAACTTTGAACTGGTACTAATTAATATAGAAAAGACAATGCATGATGACCTGGATTTAGTTCAAGTCTGGTGGGCTTGTGAGTACTGTGTTACAAGAACTAGGTTACTGAAGAGGACATGCTTGGATGATGCATGCTGTTCAGTAGATATGACCAGTGCCTCAAAAGCTGTGAATCTGGTTAAGGTGACTCAAGCAAAACAAGTAATAGGGAAGTATTTACTGCAATAAGAATATGTTTGTGGTGTTATATCTATTTCTTCACATATAACATTACATATTTAGCTGTATGTATATACTTACATACATTTATATCCACACTTTGAATTTCCATGTCAATTACTTTTCTGAAGCCACACTTCCACAAAGCAATCTGTTAAGGGCCTACTAATAGACAGCTCTGCTGCTGTCTGTTAGACTGCTGACAGCTCTGCTGTGTAATCTTCAGTGTGCCGCACATATTGTCATGTGCTTGGGAGGTGGTGTAATTGCCAGAATTCTGTTGACTGAGAGCTTTGATCCCAGCTTTTCATTAAAGCCACCCAATTTTCCCAAGTGCTTTCGAGGCTATAGCATTCTTTCCATTTACTGGGTTTAACAGGCAAGCACTTATCTGGAAATTTCACTGGGTCTTATACCCATCCCAGACCAAAACTTCTTAAGTTATTGGATTTTTCTGCGGAACTGAGAAAAGTCATAAGAATCTCTGAAGTGTCTGTGGCCCAATACCATCTTTTCATAGAAATTTTTTAGGACAGATCTTCACAAAATAAATTCAGTAAAGTTTTTCCCTTGATCCTTTCCTAATTTCTAACAGTTTCTGGGTCAGACTTTTGGACCAGGACTAGCATTAATTTTATTTGGACAGCTGTTAACTCCAGCCAGCCTTTTGGTTTTTTTGGGGGGGAATTAACTCCAGCCAGCAACTAAACCCCACACAGCTTCTCACACACACCCACACCCACGCAGACACACACACACACAGAGTCCTAGTGAAATGGGGGCAAAATTCATAAAATAATATCATCGTTAAGGTTGGAAAAGACCTGTAAGATTGAGTTCAACCACCCATCTGACCACCACCATGTTCACCATTAAACCACATCCCCACACATTTTTTTAACACTTCCTGAGATGGTGACTCCACCTCCAGAATCAGAAAAGTCAGAAAATTCATGGGTTGAGATAAAAGGTTTAAAAGGTAAAGCAGAAGCTGTGCAAGGAAGCAAAGCAAAATAAGGGATTCATACACAACTTCCTATGGGCAGGCTGGTGTTCAGCCATCCCCAGAAAGCAGAGCTCCATCGCATGTAACAGTGACTTGGGAAGACAAACATCATCACTCCAAACATCTCCCCTCCTTTTTTTCTTCCCCCAGCTTTAGACGCTACTTCTGCTGTCATATGGTGTGGAATATCCTTTGGGTCAGTGGGGTTCAGCTGCCCTGTCTGTGTCCCCTCCCAATTTGTTGTGTACCCGACTCCTCACTGATGGAGTGGGCTGAGAAGCAAAAAGGGCCTTGACTCTGTGCAAGCAAGGCTCAACAATAATAAACCATCAATGTTTCCAGCACAAAACCAAAACACAGCTCCTTAACAGCTACTATGAAGAAAATTCACTCTATGCCAGCCAAAACCGGTACAGAAAGAATACAGACCATCTAATATTAGGGGGTAATATTTATTATTATGAGTTCAATAGCAAAATGAACCATAAATTTTAGCTTAGGAAAGCAAAGTCTCCGAGGACAAATATTGTTTCTGTTAAAGCCCCTTCATGTGACCCTTTATTGTGTGCAGCTCTTGTAATGCCTTAAAGCTAGTAGAAAGGATAAAAATGTCCACTGCGTCTGTTTCATCTATGATGAAAAGCAGCAGCAAAGCTAAGTAACAATGAATTAATTTGCCATGCTTTCTGTGGCTCTATGCAGTATTCTCTATACACATAACCTTTCATTATGGTGATACCTTGGAAAAGAATGATATTTTTTATAAAAATAAAGACCTAATTTCATTATTTTAAAGAAATGCTGTTAGTATGTTGTATGTATTGAAAACACTTTACAAATGTCTATTTTTAGTACTTTAAATTGGAACAATCACTGTTTTTACGAGGAGGAAGTACAAAAAATTGACAAAATGAAAAAGAAAAGAAAAAAGAAAAAGACTAAAATACTTTCATTCTCTTTTCTATTATTCCCCTTTCCTTCACAAAGGCAAAATTGTATTGATCATTGAAATTCTTCTCTCAAGAGATGCTTGAAATGACTGTGTCCTTGAGAGCACTTGTCCTAATTTACTGTCTAATTAAGAGCCACATATCTATTCTTTACTTGCTATGTCCTACGGTACTTCTCGTGGTCAGGGGCTCAGGATATTACAATTCTTCAAGACATAGAAATATAATAAAAAAAGAGCAATGACATTTTAAAAGAAGTCCCAACAAAACAAAAGCCCCAACTCTCGACTTCAGAGAAAACACAGTGACAAAATAGGAGTGGAAATCTCTGCAAGCAGCAGATCTTCAACCTAATAAAGATATTTATATTGCTATGTACCATGATGCTGTGATCATGATGCTGCATTAACACAAACTAAAAAAACAAAACACTTCCATTGGACAATCAGCTTTTCAGGGTTTGTTTCAGGTCAAATGTTGGCACACACTGTCATGTCCCTTGTATTGGTTTCAAGTCAGAAAATTTTGGTAGCTGGCAGGGGATCTGGGGGGATGGCTTCTGTGAGAACATGTCAGATACCTTCCCCCATGTCAAACAGAATCAGTTCCACCTGGCTCCAAGATAGAACCATCACTAGACAAAGCTGAGTCAACCAGCTGGTAGCACCTCAGCAAAAACCTTTTTAAGGAAGGAGAAAAAATACTGTTCAACAGTAGCTGGGAGAGAGGAGTGAGATGTAAGAAAAACAGCTCTGCAGACACCAAGGTCAGAGAAGAAGGGGGAGGAGGTGCTCCCAGCACTGCGGCAGAAACTCCTTTGCAGCCTGTAGTAAAGATGACAGTGACATAAGTTGTTTTCCTAGAGGGGGATTTGTCCCAAAGGAAGCTGTAACCCCATGGAGAGTCCCTGCTGGAAAAGGCTCCTGGAATGAACTGTGACCCTTTGGGGACTTAAACTAACCTGAAATCAAATAGCCTGAATTACACCCTCCACTAGACGGGGTGGTTTAGAGCTCCATCCTACCAGATCCTGAATGCTTCCAGGGATGGGGTATCTACCACCTCTCTGGGCAACATGTTCCAGTGTTTCACTACCTGATTTGTCTTCACTCTACTTGAATTGAAGCAACTTTGTCATTCCACACAGTAAAATCTCACTTTTTTTTGACCCTTATCTTCCTTTATTTTAAACAAATTCTTGTATTCTGTAAGACTCATTGAATAGTTGTTGCTTTAATACTAAGAAAAACAAATATAACGTTTTTGCGAAACATCTGGCAGTCTGAAGCCCATGACTTCATGCTATTAAAGACAATAAATATAACTCAGTTAAATTGCATGCCCATCATGATTAAAAGACATTGTTTAATAAGGATGAAAACATTAAAGCATATCTCAATACAGAGGAAGACTTTCTTAAAAAAGTCTCTGGATAATTACTTCAGTGTTCTTACTGTATGGTTTAGAATAGAAAGTTTTACCCTACTTCTCCTGTCTCACGAGTACCTTTTTCTTATTTCAATTGCATTTGAATGGAGGGATTTACATGTTGTTAATTTGTCCCTTAACTTTTTTTCTAAGCTTCTTGCTTCTCCCAGTAAAGAATGGCAGGGATACAAATTGGCAGAGGTTTGAGAATCTTCTTCCAAAAATTGGAGATTTTGCAATGAGAGAATATAATCAAATAACACCCTCAGGGCACAATGTTCAAAATTTCTTTTACTAGCATTATACATGAATTTACTCTTTAATTAAAAACTTGGTGTGTGAGAAGGAAATTATATGATTGGTAACATATGATGGAAATTAAGTATGAAAAATTTTCTCTGGACCAATACTGCTTATATATGAAAATCTTGTATTATAGCCATTCCTCAGTCTGGATTTTGCAGCTGCAGGCTGATTAAAACTCAGTAAGAAGAGCTATAATAAACAAATACCACCTGCTGCAAGAACAGGTGTTTGTGTCTTCATTTAGAAACCAAAGTAAAACAGAAGATGCCAAGGGGCTGAAGTAGATCAGTATTTGGATTGACATAATTTGTTACTACTTGTCCTTGAACTTAAAAGCATATGATTCTGCTTTCAAGACTCCTTGATAGGGATTCTACACTACTTTCCAGTAATTAAGAAGCTCTTTGCCTTCTCTGTTCAGCTATCCATTCTCAATATTATGTGCGTTCATTAAAAGTATTTGTTTCTCCATTTGGTGGTGTATAGCATAGTGTTTTTGACGAAGAACATTTTATGCAGAAAAGTATGTTAAACCAGCATTTGATATTTTATTTAATTTCACTAATCTTGTCACTGTTTTATTTGACATTTTTAGTCCAAACAAATCAATATAGTCATTGGAATTTATCATGATTGATCTGTTCCCCAGTGGATTTAATACATGTTTATAAAAAAAGACTTGCATTTATAAAAAAGGTACAAACCATTTTATTTCTGATATTTATCTCAGTGACACTTCTGATGCAGAGAAAGCAGATGAGTATCTTTCCCAATAAATCTGAGTGTCTGTTCAATGTGTCTTTCAGTGTGCAACTTCTCAGTGGTGACTTTCATATGCAGAATTTTTTCTTCATTGTAACAGCACTTAAGCATTAATAATCAGAGTAACTGTCTAGATAAAAGCATAAATGGTATGTAATTGTTCACGTAAACAAAATGTAGTAGAGCACATAACAATGAC
This sequence comes from Falcunculus frontatus, assembly GCA_013398115.1. Lineage (NCBI taxonomy): Eukaryota > Metazoa > Chordata > Aves > Passeriformes > Falcunculus > Falcunculus frontatus. The sequence goes on along the minus strand of VZRV01004954.1, from coordinate 599,810 downwards.
TGCGATATACCTTTAGCTTAACTCAGAATCAGCTGGACTAAATGGATTCATCCCGTACCAGAAAAGTTACTTTCACATTATAAAAAGTCTCAAGGTACTTGGCAAAGAGATTTTACTTCTGTCTGTAGTTTACAGTGGATGACTTCAAGATAGTTCATGGTAGCAGATAAAACTTACAACAGCAGGCAGAGACCTCCAAGATAACAAAGTTTCTGAGAGCTCTACTTTTTTTTCTCTTTTGCAAGAGATTTTACACATAAATAAGTGCTGAAATCCCATAATACTTAAAGCGGATGTGAAGAGTTATTACTAGGAATACAAGCAATATCACAAAGTCATTTAAAATCTGCACACTGCCAGAAGTGTGGATTATAAAAAAGGAGAAGCTGAGAACTGGAAAGCTTTTGGGAAGGTTTAGCATATTTAAGATGTAAAAATTACTTTGCTGACTTATTTAGGGATCCTGCATGGGTTGAACAGGAGCTGGAGCAGCATGCTGCCAAAGGTAGGATTACCTGGGGGTTTTTTTTTGTTGTTTTTAAAATTCTGACAGTCCAAATACTTAATAATCTTGGAAGTGAGTGATGTTTAAATCATTCTTAAATCAATATCTTACAAGACAGAGCAGAAAACCTGTTATTTGCTACAATGGCCATAAGCATGTTGTCAACAAGGTGACTGCATCTCTTTTATGTTATTGAGTATTGCAGGATAAAACTTCTCTCTTTTAAGAGGAGGACACAAGCAAATCTCATTATGCATGTAAAATTGACTTGCACTAATATTAAAGATGTCTGGAACCTATTTTAAATTATGCTTGCTATATTAAATATAATGAAGTATTAAAATGAGATTTAGTATAGGTGAGAATACATTTTCTAATAGAACTAAATATCACTTCTAATTCTGCTCACAAAACCTACATTTCAGTGTTACAGATTTTTTTAGAAGTTAACAACTATTATAGTTAAATCAGTAATATAAATACATTTTTTGAACATAATTGGATACAAGTATGAACCGAAGAGCTGGGAAAGAACTGAAATACATTTTGAAAATTATGGCAGAAAAAATGATAATTTTTGAAATGGCTTTGATATAGATTATAGGATGTAAATAAATTGAGTGAATATTCAAATATATATATGGAAACATAAGCTATAAGAATGAGCCTTTGAGAAGTCAAACTACATGTTTGGTTTAACAAAAGGAAAGTTAAGAGAAATCTCAATTAGCCTGTAGACTCATGAAAACAAATAAAACAGATCTCTCAACTATTCTGTGAGTAAAACCTTAAATGGGTCAATAATACAAATGAAACTTTTAGTTTTAGGTGTAGATACCTATTGGCTGTCATAGTTAACTGGGGTTTTTTATATATATAAAACTTTCAGAATTACACGTAAAGTTATTGCAGGATTTGAGTTGGATCAGCACTTTCTTAATTTACAATCTATAGAACTTCGAAATAATTTATTAGAAAATGAAGCTGCTAGAAAATTGGAAAACTAAACAAATAAGTAGAGCAGTATATTGCATTACTAGCTGTCTGTGATGTAACTGACTACTCAAAACCATCAAGACCAAAAGTTTGCCCATATCGGGGGTACTTCTGTAATAAAATCAGTTTAATGCTGAGAAATAGTGCTGCATTTCATTACTTCCCCTTCATTCAGGCTGAGGCTTACAGAACTGATCTTATTTCTTCCTCCAGTATCACATGGAGCAACTATCACACCTCATACCTATTATTTCCCTGTGCTTTTACAATATATAAGCTAACTAATGCACAATTGATATGCTAGTTTGTTTGGGGTATTTTCATAATGGTGTTAAACATTAAAGCATTTGCTGTTGGGAAGTGTTCAAAATTTAAACAGCCTAGAAATGTAGCATTGCATACTTGTCACATTCAGGTAGTGGGACACTGTGAAAGTACATCACAAAGGGTAAATAGACATGAAGTGATGTGGTGAGAGGGAAATAGATGTGATGTGGTGAAGGCTCCAGCCCCAAACTGAAGAACTGATCACAAACAATCAAAGGTTATCTTTGTCTATCTTGATTTTTGTTTACACATGTAATTTCTTATTTTACCTCATAGCTGACAGTTTTGGGACAAACCAGGATGAACCCTTCTGTCTGATTTTATCTCCAATGATGTAATTGGACTAGGCTAAAAAGGTTTCTTATGAAACTAGCTGCATAAAAATATGAAACTACCTGTATGTGTAATGTCTTGACTAGTTAGCTGGCTTATTTTCACTAGAAAAGCTGTAGCTAATTTCATTTTAAACACTGACACGGTATGAAGTCTACCCTGAATCACTGCTCAAATAAAGGATTTCAGGTCTGAATAGATTAGCTCTAGATGAGCTGGAAAACAAAAAAGTAATAGATACACTTTTTAATGTTATGTGATTTTTGCTGACTTCACACATTTGTAACATATTTGAGGCTGAAAACTAGTGGCTGAGAGAAAGCCTGATGAAAACTGTGACAACTGCTAATTGTTGTTGGATATAGAGCAAGTAAGAGATTGGCCTCAGGCTACTTAATTAGCAAAGGCAGTATCATTTTGTACTGATGTTCTAGTTTATAATGCAATAAAGAGACAGTTGTCCGATATGGGGTGAGATCTGCACACCACGTGTGGACCTCAGACACCATGTCAAAGGCTGAGCCCAACATGGAACACAGTTTCACCCAGAGACCAGGCCACCAGATAGGAATCCAGCAGTCAGCATGAGTACCCTGAGCCTCTGGATTTGTACTGCCAATCTAACCTGGACTAGAAGGGCAGGGTCTGTGGCTGTCGGATGTAGTATGTGCTATTTAGGATAAACCCACCTGCCTAGATATTGCTATCCATCACTATACTAAAAATGCTTAGTAAATAAACTCTAGATTATGTCAGAATGATGATGTGGTTCTGTTCTCAGAGGCACTGCACCCAATTACCTCATTACAAGAGTTAATTGCTCTTTAAATACAACATGTCATGGTAAAAGTGTTTCCTTGTCCAACTGTTTATGTGTCATGATTCTTCTCTTCAAGTGAATGTGGAGCGTTAGAGTTAGAAAAAACCCACAAACAAACAAGCAAAAAACCCCACAAAACCAATAAAACCCTGCTTCTGCACCAAAAAAAAAAAAAAGGATGAAACTCACAATTTGAAAGAAAGTACTGAGAGGTAGGCAGTGGACAGAAAGAAATATGTTTCCTTATTCTTGCTACTCAATTTAACTGGAAAGTCCACATCTGAAACAAAATAGTACAAAAATCTGTGCAATTCTTCTTATTTTCACAGGACTGTGAAAGAGAGGTAGATGAATCTCCAAGATATCAGAAGTTCAGGATTTTAATTTTTTTAATTGTGAAATCATACAAAAGATGGAGAGTGGTGCAGGGAATACTCCTCAATTTCTTAACTTTGGGGTTTTTTAAATATTTTGTAGTTTTGGAAGCCTTCATGTACTTAATTTTTTAAAAAGAGAAAGCAATGAATCTATTTCAGCTCTTGCAAAAGCCCACAATGATAACTGAACATTAGGTAAAGGTTTTCTGAAAGAGTTGTTCAGATTCTTCAGATTTTCTGGAAAATATTCCTTCCATTCTTCTTTAACTGAGTTTATTAAATAGTTTTTAGTCACAAATTGTTCCCTATAACTTCGATGTCAGATGCATTGTTTATTCTGGAAATGCCTGCAGTGTTGCTGGTATATGATGTACATTCCATTAGTGGCTATTTCCCCCCAACAGCTTCTGTGAATTATTTGAGACAGAGTAAAAAAATAAACTATTGAAGTATATGTTATTATTCAAGGCAGTGAATCCTGTTTTCCTGACTTCCTATGGGAAGCAGACTTTGCCTGCTTCACTGGACTTAAAAGAAAAAAAGTCAGGAAAGCTGCTAAAGCTCTGCAATGACCATATAGTGTGTACATGAATCAAATTTAGAATCTATGTCTCAATTATTAATATTTCATATTTTCAGAACTTTTGTTCATATTGATTTTATTCTGTGGTTCCTTAAGCCCTACTCAATTCATCAGTGCACACAGTGTGGATCTTTATACTCCTACACATTTCCTCTAAAGCTAATGAAAAAATCCTGGATGTAGAAGCCTATTCATAATTTTGTTTTAAAGCTCTAATCAAACACACACTTTTGCAGACTACATGCTATGGATCTTTGAAGCCTTCAATTTATGAGTCTAAGAATTCATTTATTGAGAGAAATTGTCACCAAGTTTTCTTTATGATGGAACACAGTGAATGGATGAACAAAGAGAAAGGTTCAAATCTTTGCTAGGAAATTCTGTTGTTTTGTAGTATCAGTTCAGTAATGTCTGCCATGTCCTTATGTAGACCGTGTGGCTGGGATTAAGTTAATTTTCTTCATACCAGCCCCTATGATGATGAATTTTGGATTTTTGGCTTAAACAGTGTTGGTAAAATTTCAATAATTTGGCTATTGCTGAGTAGTTCTTGCAAAATGTGCTCTCCTCCCTACTCTGCCCTACTCCCCAGGCAGAGTGAGGGGACATAGCTGGGACAGCTGACCCAGATTAGCATTCCATACCAGATGATGTCATCCTCATCAATAAATGCTGAGGGAAAGGGCAAGAAAGAGGAGTGAGTGAATACCTGTGTAGGCAGCTAAAATTGATTATTTAAATTTTAAATATCTAAAATAATTTTTTAAATTAAATTTAGGCAAATTCTCTTTTAAGAGGTCCCCTTTTTCTTTTATTTTGAATTAAGCCTTTTTTAAGAAATTAAAACATTAAATAGGAACTTAGAAACAATATTTGCTTTTCTATGGTTTTTCCACAATCAGGCTAGTCCTGATTTCTTATTTGAAATAGTGATCTTAAAAGTATTCTATTTCCTATTTCATATTCACACATTTTCTGTGGTTTACAGAAAGGTTTTGACAGTAATTCAAGAAGCAATTACTCAAATAATTGGTTTATTATATATAACTGTGATGAAACATTGAGTTGAAAACCTTTTTCTTTTCTTTATTCTCCGAAGTCCTCAAGACAAAGATGGGACTAAGAGAAACACATAACAATCTAAAAGTTTTACATGACAGTATCAGGCTTTTTACCTGTATGTCTGTCTTCTATAGCACCTTATAAATGTCAGTTATGGTGCCATGCGAATGGTAATAGGTTTTAAAGGCCTCATATAGAGCTATAGACCATGATCTTTGATAAATGAATGTTCATATATTTTTCTTCTAGCTCATTTGTTTTCTGAAGCAAAAAGTCGGGATCAATCACCCAGAGTTATTGTAAATTAATTATCATAATAAGAGATATCCTGTCACTCAGGCCAAAACAAAAAAAACTCTTGAATATTGGTGGAGTTAGTATTGCAGGTATTTAAACTGTACTGTATTCCCTATTTGTACACATTATTTTTGAAAGAAATGACTGAATGTTTCTCATAGGAAATTTTTAAGATCAGGAAAGCAGAATTGCAAGATTTCGTACATGATCATTTGCAACAAAATGGAAAGCAAAAACTAATGTATTAAAACAGTCAAAATTATAAACATAGAGTTTCCCAGTGTGTCCTCTCCCAAATCAATCAAGTTGGTTTATGGCTTTGATACCAATTTTATTTTTTGATTACCTATATATTGTCTGAGAACTGAAGAAGTGCAGGACAGCCTCTGTGCAACAAGGCATGATTTGACTTAAGCATAACATTGGAGGGGAGGGAAACTTGATTTATTAAGCTTCCTTGCAGGACAAACCTACAGGGAAAACAGTAGACTAGAGAGCTCTAACATATATGTAGACAGTTGAAAAATGACTTGAAGCTGCTTCTGCCAAAAATGTCTTTGGAAACACTGCATCTCAAAAGCCTTTGGCCTAAATGCTCCTGTAAAGTAGACTAGACACTCCTGGAGTTTTCTATAAACCTGTCTGCATACACTTGTGCCGCTTCATTCAGCCAGCAGGTGGTTTGATCCCCACCTGAGTCACTGAGACTCTGAGATCTGAGCCTTTTCATTGTCCTCTTTCTTTGTCAGTGATCAGCCTAGTAAAAATGTAAACAGAAAGACAGATGTGGAGAAGTGTGGTTCAGGTAGAGTTATCACTCCCCATTAACCTTTACCTAGAGAATTTCAGTTCACAGCAAGAGAACCATCTTCAGTTTAATGTTGACCTAGAATCCCCGTGTTAATAACACTAAGATGAGATCGGGGATTGAAAACTGTTTCCCAGGGCTCATGGGCCTATTTTTAACTGTTGAATACCTACCAGTATGTTGTTATTCTAGGTACCAAATTTCCATTACAATCCTTGAAAAGTCTCCTAAATATTTCTGTGGACGTTAATGCATACCAATAGTTCATACATCAAATTCCACCAAAAGCAGTCTTCAGTGGAGTACCAAATCTCCAACAAAGGGAAAATATTCGCACTTGGAAGTAAGTTGTTTCTCACAAGCAGGATCCATTCATTAAAATTTTCAGATACTATCAGTCTTATGAAGAGGCAAGAATCAATTTACAGGACAGTGTTTCCCTATTATATCTAGAGCCATATTAAGTTTAACAGCACTCACCATAGAATCATAGAATGGCTTGGGTTGGAAGGGATCTTTAAGATCTTCTAATTTCAAGCCCCCTCCCATGAGAAGGGATGCCACCCACTAGATCAAGTTGCCCAGGGCCCCACCAAACCTGGCCTTGAACGTTTTCAAGGAAGGAGCATTCACACCTTCTCTGGAAGCCTATTCCAGTGTCTCACCACCCTCACACTAAAGAATTTCCTTCTAACACCATATTTAAATACAGCTTCTTTTAGTTTAAAACCATTCCCCCTTGTCCACTTAGATATGAGTTTCAAAAAATTTGCTTTACACTGGGGATCATCATCTGGAAACAGAAGAGACAAAATGTCTGGTAAATTGCATCAAGACTGTAGGTTAACAACCTGATGGAGTTATAAAAAGAAAAATCTATTTATCCTAGGTTATATCGGAATATTTCCTGCAGTCAAAATCCCCCTTTCTACATGATAAATCTATAAGAGCTTACAGAGGTTATTTTCAGGAAACTTTTTCCAAGAGTAACTTCTGCTGTGACTATGTCTAGATTTCATTTAGTTTCAGCAAATGGAATGTTGTGCCAGCAATGAGTCCTTGCTGCAAAGAAGGCTGACAGTATCCTGTGCTGCATTAGGAATGTTCAGCAGATCAAGGGTGGTGAGAGAGCAGCACTGGTGAGATGTATCTAGGGTGCAGGTCTGGACCTCTGAGATACTGAAGGGTATGGAACATCTCTCCCCTGAGGAAAGGCTGAGAGAAGTGGAACTGTTTAGCCTGGAGAGGAGAAAGCTCAGGGGGGGGGCGTTTCTCATCAACACATATCAATATGTGAAGGGAGGGTACAAATAAGACAGACACAGGCTCTTTTCAGTGGTGGACTGCAACAAGAGGCCATGGGCACAAGCTGAAAGACAGGAGGTTCTGCCTGAACATCAGAAAACACATTTTCATTGTGGGGGTGACTGAGCATTGGCACAGTTTGCCCAGGGAGGTTGGGAGTCTCCACCCTTGGAGATTTTCAAAAGGCATCTGGCTCTAGGAAAGACTCCTTGAGCTGAAGGGCTGGGCCAGATAATCTCCAGAGGTTCCTTCCAACCGAATAATCATGTGGTTGTATGAGCTCTGTGATCTTAAATATAGACCTTTGTTCAGAGATCTTTGGGCAGGAACCTTTCCTTTTTAATTTTAAACAAATTTCTCTGCCTGGTTTATTTTAGAGTGGGCCTATTCGTGGCCTCAGTTTATTATCTGTTGATGGCCTAGCTTGAAAGTAAAACTGGCCCTAAAAGCATTTCTTATGTTTGAAACTTTTAGCTTCATTGTATATTCTTGTTCTTTTAATGATTAAACTTTTTTATAAATCTAGCTACACATAATTCAGCTGCAGGCTGTTTTCTTAATTTTATATTTCTCTGACAAAATTCACCTGATTAAGCAAAATCCATATTTTCATTGACTGAAATTCTCAAAATGTTGTATTTGCAACAAGCTTTCAAAGAAACATCTGTTCAGATGGAAATTTTTTTCTACCATCAAGCACTTGCCTTTCTGCTCTATTTTTTGCTTTGCTTTTTAGAGCTGATACTTTATTCATGAGACCTACAAATATGCTTTAAAGCAATTTAACTTTTTTTTTTTGAACTCCATTTCCTTAAACTACTATTTCTAAAACTTTCTAGGAGGCTTTACTATGTTTTCTGAACAAAACTAAAATGATGAAAAATAACACCTTTCTGAAATGGACTTTCAGCTAATTTTGTCATGTATCTTTATAATAAACAGTGATAGAATGATACCCTGTAGTACTGCATTCTGTAATTTCTAGGCCTATACCTATGAATGGTACTTTACACCTAAAAATTACTAAATTTCTTATGTTTTTACTAATATTTTAAAATTTTTTTGGTGGGGGGGCTTTTTTCAAGGTTTCAAAGGAAGAGGAGTTTGAAGGTATAAGGAAAACTTTTCAACTTCTAAAGTAATGTCACTGTCAGAGCCTTGTCTTTTCTTAAGCCTTTGATACAGAAAAAGTGCTTATTCCATGATACTTTGGAGACCGAAGCATAGTGGTAGTATGGGAGGCAATCAAAGTACTGTGCTGTATAAGTAGAAATATTTTTGAACAGTTTATCTGCTTAGTTTTCCTTTCATATGAGGAAGTCAACATTTCTTGTACATTGATTAATTCATATTGAAATTCTAGGGAAAAAAAAAATTCCGTAAGTTGTTCCATTAGCCTAACTTTTTGTTTAATTTTTCACTTAGCAATAAGATTGCTTTTTCAAAGCAATTCCTGTAAGGGTACTTACCTACTGTGTCTGGCCTCTTTACACAAGTACAGTGCACAATTTTTTCACACAAAATTTCCTGTTGTGATGGTTTTTAGCCCAGATTTTCCTTTAGGAGAATGTCATGCTGAAATATAAATAACTTTCAACCATTTTGTTGCTTCTAGTCCTAGTTTTGTTATAAAATGCAATCTCCACTAAAAGGGTGAGGTTTTTCCATAGGAAAATAGATAAACTGTTCTTCTGTAAAGTTTTATGCAAGTCTACTAGTTGTTTATGCTTGTTTGTTTTTTAATTATGAGCTGTGAAAATATATCAAATAATTTGTTATCTATTAAGAACGGATACTGGGAAATCATGGAAATCATCTTTCTTTCAGTAAATAGTTTTAGAAAATCCATTCTGGTGTGGGATTGCGGGTAGAAAACTATAAGGCTCTGTAGGTTAATCTTTTTAGATTAATTTTTTTAAATTTTGGTTTTTGAACTGTTTATATACATTACAAAGTAGCCTTACTGTGATGAAAGAAAAACAAAAACAAGAACAAAAGGCCATCTATAAAGTTGAAAATGAACAGCTGAAGAGTCACATTTACAGAAACACTGGAAAACCTCTTCCTGGTAGCTCTTTATGCCCCTTGCTGCATCTAAGCCTAGCAAACATCTGTCTTTATGCCCTGCAATTTCAAAGGTCCTAAAGAAGTTTGGTTTAGGGTGTGTATATAGTCCTCTTAACTGTGTGAGTAGCTAGGCACATGTTGTTGTAGGCCATTTGGTTCCTTTCGCTCTTGAATGGAACTGATTAGTCCAGTAATCATTTTGAAATCGCAGTTGAAATGTTTCTTACTGTTCAGAGAATAGACTTTTCTGAACTGCTTAGAGAATAGTCTTCATAAAGAAATTCAGCTTAAAGTTAGATATAGATGATATTCCTCTATCTGGAAGAGGAAAAATAGATTCAGAAGAAAAGGAAGTCTCTCCTTCAAGCCAGTGAAACAGAACCATATGACCTAGTGTTTAGGAATTCCTTTGTGATGGTGAAAATTTGCATTCTATTTATGGAACTGATAGCGTCCTATTCATTCCCATTCTATCCTAACACTGTCTATGCATTATACAAGACATTATTTTAAATGAATGTCAGAGTCAGACACATTTATTCTTTCCTTTACTCTATGAATCTAGATTCTTTTCCTTATATAACACTGCAAAGCTTTACAGGAAGAAAATGGAGAATGACTTTCTCTTATACTAAAAGTATATTCATACTTCTGGCAATTATCCGGAAAAGTACACTTTTTTTGTTGAAATACACTCCAGCAGATACAAAAGCTTTAATCTGTATTTTTGTATAATGCAATTATACAAAAGGCTGTAAATATAGAAGTGTTCTAGAAGGTCTCCTGTGTAGCTATCTGCTTCTGTGAGGAGCCCATGCATGTAGAAATGAATCTCCTTGAGACCCAGTTTTCAGTTTTCAGTTGTCTTAACATTCTTATGAATATTTTGACTTTACAAAGTGCCTACCCTGGCTTGGGCTCTATTTTAAGGCCAGATTCTCAGCTCTAGATTGATTTAGATGTTCTTCTCTCTGTATTCTTTTGAAGAATGTTTTCTACTTCTGGCAGTAGTTGCTTTACTATTACAAGCACCATAAAAACAAAATGATCAGCATTATAATACTAGTCCCTAAACACTATGTCAATAAATTACTTTAGTAAGAATTATTAAAGTAGTGTTACTCTCACTTAGTTAACATAGTTTTCACACAATGTCAACTGTGGTTTGTTCCCATTATCAGACAGTACCCATTAAAGATTGTGAATACAAACAAGGGTCTTTGAACATTTTTGGAACAGGTGTTTCAAACTGAACATGTTCTTATATATTGGGACCTGAATATAGATCCTTATTGTGTTAGGTGTACTTGACTGCAGGTTCTTTAGGATGGTTAATTTACCATTTTCTTTTACATGGAATATATGCATTTACTTCTGTGTAGCACCACTCATGAATAGGTGACTGCTAAAAAGTGTAAAGCTAACAGAAAACAGAAGTTGAAATTGTGACACAAGAAAAAAGCCTGCAGCGTGGCCACTAAATTTATGGGATTGTTCCAGAAATGCAGAGGATTTGAGGGAATTCTTATGTTTTATTTCCTTTAGATTTTATAGAACCAGCATGACCCAGGGAACTTTCCTCCAGTAATTGCTCTTAAAGTCACTTCATAAAATCACTACTCTTCTGTTCAACAATTGTGGGTCAGGACCTAGTTATTTCTGAAAGTCTGACAGGCTTTGAAATACAGTTTGCAGTATGTGAATCCAGCATGAAGTGGGAGTGAATTACAAACTTCTGCAGTATCCCAAAGTACTAGATTTTTTTTTTTTTGGTGAACATAGCATGATAATTACTCACCTATAACTGTTGAAGTTCGTATTACTGCAGAGCTTGAACATGTGAGTCTGTATTTAGTCTGGCTGAGATAGAGTTGATTTTCTCCACAGCAGCCCTCACAGCTCTGTGCTGTGCACTGGTATCTAGAAAGGTGTCAGTAACACACCAGTGTTTTGGGTACTGCTGAGCAGTGCTCCCACATCACCAGTGCTGTCTCTCCAACATTCCACCTCCCACCAGTAGAGTCTGAGGAGATATCATTGACCCAAACTGACAAAAAGGGATATTCCATACCGTATAACATCTGCTCAGACATAAAAGTTAAGAATAAAGAGGAGGAAGGAAATCATTCATTATTACAATATTTGTCTTCTAGAGCAATTGCTATGCATGCTAAGCCATGCTTCTCTGAAAGGGTCTGGACATAGTTTGATGACTGGAAGTAGAGAATAAAATATTTTGATTTTTTTCTTTGCTTTGTGCATGCAACCTTGCTTTTGCTTTACGAAACTGCCTTTATCATGATCCACAAGCAGTTTTATCATCTTATTTTCTTCTTCCTTGTCCTGCTGAGGATCAGAGCACTAGAGCAGAATGGTAGGTAACTGGCATTCATCAAGGCCAACCCATCACAGAACCACAGACAACAGTTCTGAGATACAAGGTCAGAACCTTTAGGTGGAGAACTACTAAATGGGTAAGCTGTCCACAAGATGATGTGATGAGTTACACCTTAGAAAATGTGTTCTACAAACTTACAAACTAGCAAGAATTCTGTAGTCTATCTTTGAAAATTAAGAATAAAATACCGGGCAGGAATCAGTGTTAGCAAGAAATAACAAGCTTTGTTCAACTTTTTTTTCAAGGCTTGAAGACTTTGCCAGTTTTGTCTGTTTTGGTCTTAGCCTGTCTGAATAAAATTAGCTTGTTTAACCATATCATTGGTTTTCTAATGAAGTTAATTATTACCCAATTTCTTAGTTTTAATTTAGATTTCTACAATCATGAAGCATATTTCTTCTATAGCTGGTAGTAGAAAGTAATTATCCTATATAGAAGGAAATATTTATCACACTAACAGTAGTAGCAATGTAAATACAGATATCATAGAACAGCAGCAGTCTTGAAAGGGACACAGAACAGTGTAAAAGGGTGCAGACATATGATATGAAAAGGAAGGCACAGGATTAGAAAGGACATCCCATAGCTATAAATAATTCAACAGTGGTCATTCAAGAAAATGTAGACTTGATAGCTGGGCAAAAGATATTTTTGAGATCAATAAAGAAAAATTAAAATAATTATCCAATGTATGTAAGATACTCCATATGTTTGGCTATAAAGTAGAATTTCAGTCCAGAAAAGCAAAGTGCAAAGCCTTTAATAGTATTTTTTAAAAAATTTTCTTCTTGTTCTATAAAAACTAAATGTGGGCCAATAATCATTGATTAGTCTTAAGGTTTCAACAAAAAAATTGGCTTTGCATATGAAAGCATGTTTCCTGTTTTTCTCAGCTCCTGCCAAACATTGCACTTAACTGATTTCAGCAGAGCTGTGTTGCTTTGTAGCAATCAGAAAAAATGGTCTATGTTGTAAGAACTCTTCCAGTGTTTTCAATGTCAGGAGCTGATTTCTGTGGTCAACAATTTAACATGCTCTATCAATTCAATATCTTTGGACCGTCTCTCTGAAAACAGAAAGAACAGTTTCTCCCTCTCTTCAGCTTTTTCTTAAAGGAGAAATAGAGCTCTTTATCATTGCATATTCAATTGGACAAATGTAAAACTGTTGTCCTCCAGAACAAAGAGACTATATTACCATATTAGTAACAGGCCACAACCCTGCAATAAGTCCACAAAGGCTCAGAATTTTAACAGATCCATCTTGCTTTACCTGAACTTGGCCTACTCGGAACAGTTTTGGCAATCTCTATAGTTGCTAAAAAGCTAACTGTATATTATCTAGTTTATTTCAGGTTTGGCTTAGCATAATCTTTTAGTGTAACACTTACCGTTATAATGGGGTTTTTTGCTTCTTGCAGTTAATGGCTACTAATTTTGTTCTATTAATATTATGACAGAGAGATAGTAATAAGCAGCACTTATTCTGCGGAAAATTAATTATCTATGATTCTAGAGTAATAGTGTAAGGATATACACCCTGAATGTCTGCACAAAAGATAAGAACAGAGTCCCCAGGGCTATAAGAAAGCCGTCAGTGGTCAACTACTGGGCATAAAAGAAATGCTACCTTGGAAGTTGTGTGGGACCAGTTTTAGAGACAACAAAAGAAACAATGTCCAACACATATATACCATACAACAATTGCATGGAAATCATAGATTATGGACTAATAAAGAAAAGGGGAGCTTTAGAGCATATATGAAATTCAACAGACAATGGAGTGAGGATGACATCATTTCCCCTCTAGTAAAGAACTAGGGAATATAAAGGAGTTGTCATTTACAGGTGTGTATTGGGTTCTTTGTTTATTTGATTTGGGCTGTTTTGGTTTGGGTTTTGCTGGTTTGTTTTTTCCTTTTGTTCAGCAAAAGCAGAAAGGTAAGAATAACACCAAAGAAACAGGCAGATACTACACAGTTAGATCAGTTTTAACTGTGTCATGAAAGGGAATGACCAGTAATTGGATACACTGGTCTATAATTGTTACTATCACTGTAGTTGTACTAACAAAAATTCTTTCTATTATTTTAATTCTTTAATTAGAATATCAATAAATTCTTGGGTTTGTATATGTTTCTCTAGCCCACACAAATTTTACGATGCAGTTGGTTTGGATACAACTATGTGGTGCATTACCTGCTATTACATTAAGTTGTGCAAAAGCTGAGTTGATAATGATATGAAAGGGAAAATAGAGGAGATTTGGATTATCTATTTCTGATTTCTTTCTCACAAACAGTTCCAGATTTGAATCTGCTGACACTTGTAACTTTTTCCTTATTATAATATATTCATAATAAAGTGTACCATTGCTATGGTAGAATGGTAAGTAATTTCTCTGATAATGATATCCATAGAGGCTCCGATTTAATTAACAGGAAGCACTGGACATGAAACCGACAGGATCTGGGTAATCAGAGACGTGTCCATGTGACCTCAATGCCTAAGAAGATTACACAACAGATTATCTTGACTGTAGTTCCATGATACATACAGGACAACCAGGGAATCAGGGCCAGCATGGGTTAAGGAAAGGCACATACTGCTGACCAACCTGATCTTTTTTATGACCAGCTGACCAACCTAGTGGATGAGGGAAAGGCCGTGGATGTTGTCTACCTGAACTTCAGTAAAGCCTTTGATATTGTATCCCATGCCATTCTCCTGGAAAAGCTGGCAGCTCATGGCTTGCACAGGTGCTCTTTTTGACTCAGTAAAAAAGTGGCTGGATGGCTGTCCTGGAGAGTGGTGATGAATGTGCTACATCCAGCTGGTGTCCAGTCACTGCTGGGGTTCTTCCCGAGGCTGGATCAATGGGCCAAGGCTCATGGGGTTCAATCAAGTGAAGTGCCCTGTCCTGCTCTTGGGTCACAATCACCTCATGCAGTACTCCAGGCTTGGGGAAGAGCAGTTTGAGAGATCTTCAGCAGAAAAGGACCTGGTCAACAACTGGCTGAACATTAGTCAGTTTGTACCCAGGTGGCTGAGAAGGCCAATGGCATCCTGGCTTATGTCAGAAATAATGCAGCCAGCAGGAACTGATTAGTTCCTCTTTAGTCAGCTCTGGTGAGGCCACATCTTCCATCTTGTGTCCAGTTCTTGTCACTACCAGAAGGACATTGAGGTGCTGGAGCAGGTCCAAAGAACAGCAACAGATTTGGGGAAGGGTCTGGAGAGTGAGCCATATGGGGAGCAGCCATGGGAGCTGGGGTTGTCTAGCCTGAAAAAAAAGAGGCTCAGGGGAGACCTTCTCATTTTCTACAATTACCAGAAAGGAGATTGTAGCCAGGTAAGGGTCAGCCTCTTTTCTCAGGCAACTAGTGATGGGACAAGAGGAAATGATCACAAGCAGTGCCAGGGGAGGTTCAGGTTGGACATCCTGAATAATTTCTTCACTGATGGGTTGTCAAGAATTAGGACAGGCTGCCCAGAGAAGTGGTAGAATCACCATTCCTGGAAGTGTTTAAGAATGACTGGACCTGGCACTTAGTGCTATGGTTGAGTTGACATCGTGATGTTTGGTCAAAGATCTTGGAGGTCTTTTCCAGCCTTACTAATTCTATTATAGACTATATATGTATTTGCAACTGTAACAGCTGTTTGGAAGACATTTAAACTTTAAAAATATGGTACTGTACACTACTAATTCTAAGTTATTCTAACACGTAGATGGTACAAGATAAAGCTTTTAACACTTAGCATGTTCAGAAAATGATTTTCTTCTCGACAGAGATATTATTTTTTAAAAACAGAATGAGAAGAAACTCTTTCAGAAAGTACAATTATCACACAAATATATGGTCATAAATTACCCATCTGCAAGCCTTTATTTTTGCTACAAAGTGAAAGCTGTGAAAGAAAGTGTATCAACTTAGCCAAATGAGTAGTTTCTGAATAATGTTCATTCAACAGTAGATTTACATTAAATGCTACACTACTTCATTGTATGTCAAAGTCTTGTCTTTGTTCAGATTTTTAGATATTTTGAAAAGTTTAGAGACTTTGTCTAAGCTTTGCCATAACTGACAACTGAGATGAAATAGAATAGATGAACAGTTTTCATATGCAATGGGCAGAACTGCTGAACACTGGGGTTTTTTTCTGAGGAGAATGGATTGGCAGCAGAATGAGAAAGAAACTAGAAGGATCTATACAATGCAGTCAGAGAAAGGACTCATGGCTGTAAAATATAATGAAAATACAAAACGTCTTTATTAGACCTTAAAGGCATTGCAAATATTAAAATTCCTTGTAAGTTACAATATCATTTTTCTAATCTTACTCAGAATATTGCTTAAAAAATGAATTTGCTTACTTGAATGCTATTATATCTATTCTTTGGTAAAATTTGAAGATGTAGCACCAGCTACAAGAAGCAGTACAGCCATATTACTGAATTGCGTGGTTCAAGGTAATTACTGGGAAACAGTAAGGGAATCCAATGAAAAGCCTGCTCTCTACCTCTGCTGTTATGGCATAAGATCTTTTCTGGGAATGGTGTTCCATTGCACAGATGCAGCAGTTCACGACTCTTTGGAAGCACCAGAACTTGCTGCTGAATGAGGGTTGAAGTTACAACTTTTTGTTTGAATCCTGCCTGATGATCATAAATACTGAACACAATGTAGTATTGGCCTATCCTTTAATTACTGAAACAAAGAGGTGGGTGGAAGAAGAAGCAATTTATTGCCCTGCTTAAATGTTGGGGTTTGTACAGCTTTATTCAGTCCCTTCTGTACATGGTGTTTGATTAGCATTGTAACTTCACAGTGTTGATTTTTGAAATACACTGTCTCTAAATATCACCTTAAAGCATTGGATTGCATCATCCTTCAAGTTTGTCAGGCATGTATTTTGTGATCTAAGGACAGACACTGCTGGGAAGGCTGGTCTAGCTCCATCAACCTCCATTTCACTGGGCTCAGTGATCATCACTTTAAATCTGGAAGGACACTAACTCAAGTGGGAAGGGAATCCTTGGCAAACCAGCCTTATAACTAGTACAGATTGAACACCTACATTAATGAAGGATATTGAACACCTACATTAATTGAAGGATAACATATAAATGTTGGTTTATTGACCTCTGAAAGATTTAATTCTTTTTCAGTTTTCTTTCAGAGGCAGCTTAAGTCTTTAGTAGACTTATCAAGTTTGGTAATTTTTATTCTGCAAAGAGAAGATGCATAACAACAGTGTTCATAAAATACTTCTGAGATTGACAGAATGTGTTGCAATGCAGTCTCTCACCTGAATGTCTAATAAGCATATCCTAAAAACGTCAAAATCTTACACTGAAGATTGGAATAGCTTCAGGCAACCTGCAGCATTTTGGGAAAAGCCACAGAGAGATAGATAGAAATAGCTGCATGTAATTAAAACTTACAAATTAAATAATTAAATAGTAAACTCAGTTAAATAATAAATGCACTATTTTGAATCTATTAAGTATCACAATTAAAATGTCTGTATTTATGTATTTATTTATTATACTTATATAACACATTAAAGTTCCTGGAAAGCCTATCTTTCTGAGATTAAAAAAACAAACAACCACTACCAAAAGCAAAACAAACAAAAAACTAAACCAACCCCACAACATATTGAAAATTACAACATTTTATTTATTTGGTGATAATACATGCTTACCGAAAACAGAGATTTCAAAGTGTTGTTCTTCCTTTCTTTTTATTTCTCATACAGATGTGGAAATATAGGCTAATGTATTTTGCTTTCTTGTATCTTGTCTTTTTCATATTCTAAAAATACTGAAATAAAGGATCTGTATTTGAGGCATTGAATTAAAGATAATTGGGGCCTTACAAACCTGTGATAATAAGCAAAGAGGAACAAAAATGATCAAAAGATATGAAAATCACCATCATGCAACAAAAATAACTTTGCACATTTGTATTTAATATCAACAAGCATGCTAATGAGATGATAAATAATTAAATTATCTGTTTGTTGGAGAAACTAAAAAAAAAACCAAAACAGATAAAAATCCATCTTACCTGGGAATAATAAAATAAAATAATATGAAATTTCAACAGTAATAGTGATGATGTTAGAGTTCCCACAGCAATTCTTTATGTTTTGGGGGGTTTTTAGTACATGTAGGATGAATAGATTTTAACTGGAAGAGAAAGGGGAAAGCAGACTGGAGTAAAACACTTATTCACATTAAATATTGCTTCATTATAATTACCATATGTTTTATCCAAAACAGAATATTTGACAAAATTCTATAACATAATATTTACTGTTTCTTTTACTATTTACTGTAATATTTCTTATATTTCTTGATTGATAAAGGGTGTTAGTATTTGATAGCCAGAAAGACAGTAGTTACTGATATTAATGATGCAGACCAATAATGTGATGAATTTCTTGTTGGTGGTGATATATATCCGTTTAATTTTAAGAAAGGCTGCAATTTTTAAGTTGAAGATTCATTGACTACTGAACAATTTAAGAATTAGTTCATTATGGACAAAAACACAGCATTCTTCTTGGGTTTGTGGGAGAATAAAATAACTGTGGCAAGCTCCATACCTGTGTTGAAGGTCACTAAGATCGTTTCAGCAGCCATAGTTTTAACTGTTGAGTTTGTGTACATTGGCTGAAGGAAAAGACATAATGACTACAGCCATTAGCAGTAAAAACCGTGACAAGGCATGATCCTAGGCATCGAAACTCAAATGTTTTATTTAAAATATTACAACATTCATCATAGGGCTTTGGATCAGAGCTCTCCCTCAAATTAATTCCTGGCAGGATTAAGGGTTTTGAATGGCTAAAAAATCTTTCCTACTTGCAAAAACCTGGGGAATGGGTCATTAGTCTCCTAGTACACCTGCCACTTACAAGGGAATAGTTGTATTCCTATTGATTCGTAGTGCTCCCTACTGCTTTAATTCAAAGTACATGTACACAATATGTAGCCATAGGTCCCATTCTGTTAATTACCATGACAAGAATTTATCTCATCCACTTTTAGATACCAAAGAGTTCTTCAGTCCATATACAGTCCAAAGTCAACAAATCAGCCACCCTAGACTGTAACATCCTAAAGTCAACAAATCATACTCTAGAGTATAATGTGGTGGTGGTCTTGATTTGCCCGTGCAGGCGTACTGCTCTAAGTATTGTCAGCATTAGTTGTTTAGAAATATCTACACACTGCTATCTCAAATTGTAATTCAGTTTCAGTTGAGGACATAATGTGGATCCTTTCTCACCTGAAATCAGTCCAAAACAAAAAAACAATTAATAAATTATGAATTTAGGAAGCTAATTCAAGAGTCCTGAAAATTAGACTGAAATATTTGCTGGATCAGGCAGAGATACGTGCATATGAATCACTGTACTTAGACAAAAGGCTCTTTTATACATAGGAGTTTTCAAATGACAGTTAAAGGCACAAATCAGGTAATATTGATTTTTGGGAACAAAATATGCTTTCTACTCACTGTGTTTCCAATTTTTTTTCAGTTGAAATATTTCATCATGAACCTTTGTCAATCCATAAGAGATTTATGCAAATGTAGGTCTTTCAAAAATCACATTTTCACAACTTCTGTGTATTTGTTAATGTGTTTGCAAACAACCTACTTAATAGGGAAATTATAAGTATGATCCTTAATAAACAAACAAACACCTAATTCTTTCAGCTGTGATGCACTGTCTCCTAGGATTACATTTTTACAATGAGCAAGTAACCAGAATTAGGGAAAAAAAATCTCATACAGCTCTCCTTCAAATTTTCAAGGCTTTTCAGCTTGTCTTCTCTCATTCTTTTTTCTTTGGCTTATGTGCATTTTCTCTCCTTTGTCTCACTTGCTATGAATAACATGTTTTGAGGTAAAAACTGTTAAGGAGACTCTGATCCAGGTGTCATTGTGAGTTGGTTGTGAATTCAGATCAAATGCAATGTCAATGAGATATTTCGAAACAGGAAGCCTAGAAACTTAGAAAGGAATATCTTTTTTTTATTCACAAGTCTTCTATGGCTTGTTTATTATGATGCATAATAATTTGAGGGGAAAAAAAGAAAAAAAGTCATTGTTGTACTCCATAGCTGCACTTTTAGATTAGCCTTAAGACTTTGAATTCAGTCTTTGAATGGCTGGAATACACAGAACTCTGGCATGCAACCAGCCCTCTTTGCAAAGAGGCTCTTTTATGCAAAAACAGCTGCAACTTTCATTAAGTGTTTGGATGCAGTCAAGCAAGACAGAACAGTTAAGATGTAATGAAAAAGTGATAGAAATTATGATCTCCATTATAAAATAGTCACCCGGGAGAAGGAGTTGTCTTCTGCTCCTGTGGTGACATTCACTGCAATATCTGTATCTGAAAGTAACAGAATTTCAGAATTAAACTGAGGTTACCCATTGTTTTCACAACTGCTTGATGTTTTCTGAGGACACAATACAAAGAGACAGTAGCCTTAACTTCAAAGTGCTGGTACTTTTGGACATCATCAAGTCTTTGTCTGGTCAAACACGAAGAAACTCTTTTGAGCTGCACAAGCATTTAACACAAATGCAGTAATGAATCCTCATAAAACTGAAGTTACAGTTTAAAAAGTAGTTAATTACTTGAGGTGACCTAGGTCCAATAAATTTCCCTGTTCCCAACAGTTTGCAATGATAAGTTATTCAAAACTGGATTTTTTCTATGACCTTATTATGTTATCATAAATTCTGCCAAACAATATTTTTTATTTCAACTTCATTATGTTGCATGTATATTTTCATTAATAAAAAACGATAGAATATCTGAACATCATATACTCCAGATGGTTCCTCCCACATAGATACTACATTCCTCCTACACAGATACTGTGGATATTCCATGTACTATAGAACAGTCAAAATAAAGGCCTTTTATTGCAGTGAGAAGCCCTTATTCATTATACCGAGCTGTAATTAGCTGGGTCCCTTTTAAAATTTTCATATTTTTTCTGCTTGATTATGATCAATTAAATTAAATTCACTACAGAAAATTGTAGCTCTATTTCAGCAGAAATCAAGAAGCGAAGTTAACACACTTTAGTCTCAGAATCCAATTTCACTCTCATGAAGCATCTTGTGTTTCGCCCCATGAACTGGAAAACAAATTGCTTTCAAATATTAAAGGTATCATCTATCTTTAACAGGCTGTGGAGACATCACATTATATGTGTTATGGCACCTTTAACCTGAATATTTCCACTGTGGTGCCATGGACTGAAAGCTCTTTAGCAGTTGCTGTACATTAAATTCAGTTCTAGTGCACTTCTTTGAGTTTCGTTTCATTTGTAAGGGAATTAAGTCTGCAGGATTCAAGTTTAATCCACAGTGAGCACCAAAATTAAGTAAAAGGGATGATCTGGAAATCCTGCTCCAAAGTAGCTCCTGCTCCAAGTATCCAGTTCTGAATTAAAACATTAATGTGACTGTTTTACTTTGTGACTTTTATCTAAATGAAGTAGTGTAGGTTTGTATTTAATGAGAATAAAGAAGAAAAACTGTTTATAGAAAGATGTGTCATCTAGGCCTCAGACTATTCTGGTACTGAGTTAAATGGTAAAATACCTACAGGAAGAGAATAGTAAAACTGACAATACCCAAACTAATAGATCATGTGTAGATGAGTAACAATATTCATATTCATGAACTTAAGATATCTTTTACAATTTTTTTGAAGCAGCATTTTCAAAGATGGCTTTTTTTCATTATGCTAAGGAATCTGTGAGTGCTTTTGAAAAGTGTTTCCTACACTGTTTGCTTATTACTTTTTGTTTTGATTTTAATAAAAATGTCAGCTCACATGTGGTATGGTTTCTTTTGAACATAAGTACAGAATAACAGCAGTAATATTTCCATAATTTTGCATTTGGTGTACCTCATAATAGGAAGATTTTACTTTCCACATGTATCAAGTCAGTATATTCAGTAAGAAAGGAGTTAATTCTGCTTTCATTAGGGAAAATCCTATATAATCAAGCTGAAAGTGTCCCATGTGTGCACCGCTGTAGGGTGAAAATTCTATTTAATCTCTCCATAAAGTTTCCATATATATTTCCATGTGTATTGTCATTAACTGTAGAAATCTTTTATGAAAAAAAAAAAAATTAGATCTACCATTGTGACCTTAACATACTAAGCCCACAAAAGTTCTTTCATTTCATTCAACACTTCTATGATGTACAGGCAGGTACCCATTTGTCACATTGTTTATGATGAATTGATTGGTCATTGTAACTCTTTGGCCTGTATCTTGTACCTTTTTATTTGAAATTAAGATAAAGTTACATAAAGTAATGGTACGTTATAGACAATAACATTCCCTTTTGCCATGCTGCATTGAAGATTCTACATATATTAATGAAGTGCCTACTAAATGACAGAATCACAGAATGTTTGGGGTTGGAAGGGAACGCCAGGAGTAGGTCTTGTTCAACTCCTTTGCTCAATCTAGGCCACCCAGAGCAGGTTTCTGAGTAACATGTCATGAGAGACTGGAGGGATTGCTGGCCCAAAACATTTCGGGTGCATGTGTGAGGGGAAGGGGCAGGTAGGGCCTTGCCCTGGTAAGGAGATGCCCTGTTCTGCAGACCCCACTTCCCAGGCCTGAATCCCACCCTGGCAGTGGTCATCAACCCACAGTGCTCCACACCTGCCCCCAGAGCCCCAGTCTAGCCCCAGAGCGGCCAAATGAATGGAATTCCCCCTAGGGGAAGGGCCCAGGAAAGCCAAGGGATATTTAACCCATGACATGAGGCAAGCACATCTTGATCTTACCTCCTCTTGGAATTTCTATCAGCTGAACACCGCCAGGACTAGGAGTGGGTGACTTGTTCTTTTCTATATATTTTCTCTCTTTCTTCTTCTAATTCCCTCTTCTCAGAGTTTTGAGTAACTTAAAATCAGATGGGCTTGGAGTTTTCTAACTTGAAATGGGACAAGTTAGTGCTTTGTGGAATGTTTTATGTTGATTGAATGCTGCTTTGAGCTTTTGCCAAAGTCCTCTGATTTTCTGAAGCTGACAGTAAAGTTTTTTTATCATTTTGACCTCTTGAGAATATCTTGTTGGTGTTTCTGTAGTGCATCTAATTCAAAGTATAATGAGCTCTTTTAAGAGACTCATAAAGCAAGTTTCTGGGTTCTTACACATGTCTAGACAGCTTTTGAATATCTCCAAGGACAGCTTGTAGTTTTGCTTAGCTGCCCAAACATTAAAAAATATTTCTTTATGTCCAGGTAGAACATCCTGTATTTCATGTTTTGACCATTGCCTCCTGTCCTGTCCCTGGATACCACTGTCTCTGTATTCTTGTGGTGGGTCTGGCTGGGATGGAGTTAGCTTTTGTCACGGCAGCCCCTATGGTGCTGGTTTTTGCATTTGTGGCTAAACCAGGGCTGATACCATACCGTGTTTTGTCTGTTGCTGAATACTTAAATGGACAGCATCAAGATTTTCACTTCAACCTCTCTCTCCCACAAAAGCTAGTAGGCTGGGGATAGGTGAGAGGCTGGGAGGGGACATAGCTGGGGCAGCTGAGCCAAACTGACCAAAGTGGTATTCCACACAGTATATATAGCCATAAAAGCATACAAGAGAATCATAAAGGTTGAGGGAAAAGGGGAGGGTACAGAGACCTTTGCGGTTATGCTGTTTGTCTTTCCAAGAAACTGCTACTTGTGTTGAAGCCTTTATTTCCTAGGAAGTGGATGAGTGTCTTGTGTTGATGGAAAGTAGTGAATAAAATTCATTATTATATTTGTTTCTATGTGCTTTTCCTTTTAAATTGTCTTCATCTCACTCCATGAGCTGTGCCACCTTATTTTCTTCCTCTGCCCTCTTAAAAAGGGGTAGCAAGAGAGCAGCTGTTTGAGGTTCTGGTAGCCAAGCACCCACCACACTTTACACCCTCCCTTCTGACATTTGTATACATTGATGAGATCCCCTAAGCCTTCTCTTCTTCAGGCTGAATTAAAGAAATTAAACCAGTAATTTCTTGTGGTTTAAGATTAAAAAGACAAAACTTTCAGAAAGAATAGGCAAAGTCTCTGACCTCAAAGCTTTCTCCTTGAGCAAAATGAAATTGACATTCCCTTATGCAAGAGAATATATTTTGGTTTACATATTATTTTCTATTCACACAATTCGTCTGTACCTTCCCAAATACAGCACCTGTGTGACAATATCTAGAATTATGGCGTATTGCAGCAGTTTTTTCCAGGCCATATTGTAGAGAGCTATATTTTAAAAAATAAACGTTGAGAAGTATTTGCTTTCTCAGTGCATTGAAATGGAAATCTAGTCAGAAAAACATCTTTAAAGCAATCTTCAGGAAACACTGGCAGAGAACACATGGCTCCTCTACTTGCGTTAGGTGTGGAAGAAACAGGTTTAAATAAATACACTGAACTGGAAAAAGGGCACATTTCAGGAAAAGGTCTTGATTCCTGAGCTACTAATTTTACTTGTTTGCTTTCAGCTTCTACTTTAAGACGACTCAGGTTACATGCTGGGATTGGAAACTGGAGTGATCAAAAGAAAGTAGGTTACCACTTAAAATAGACTCTTAATTTTTGAAACTTTAAGTCAAATCAGAAAATTATATCTGTCTAAATGTTAGGTGAATTTAGTGACTGCATACACCTGAACCTCACATTCAAAATTAACAAATTGCTTGGAGGTTGTAGTAGGCAAAAAATAACTCAAATAGTGAGCACTGACAGGGACCGGGTAATTGTGTGTGTAAATGTTCAAAATTGAACTTCTGATTTCTCAAGCAGAAGCCTGCTTGCTGCTTGCTAGCTACAATTGGTTTAGGCTGGCTATATAGTTTGGGTAAAACGTGACCCAAGGGAAAAAGTCCCGAACCCTCCAAATAATAAAAAATGAGACAAAATTATCAATTAGAAGGCTGTTCGTATGTTCTGCACATACACTATTTAGACAGAAAACTCTAACCTTAAAGTCCAGGAAAGGAGGCGAAGACTCAGTTGAAGAAGGGATCTGGGAAGTAGTGGAAGATTTGTGCAATCAGGGAGATTTGGCTGGATATATCCCAGAGTTTAACTAGTAACACCTGGGACTAGTAAATCCCAACAGGTCCATCAACAGAAGCCAACATGACATTTTGCTTGACTGAAAACACTCTCTTCACTCGGGGAAGAGAAGACTAGATCTAGGGAATATAAGTCTAGATCCCATCTAGGAAGGTGAACAGCCTAGTAGAATAGCCTAGTTTCAGAATTTACTGTCTTACAAATTCTGAAACTAATCGAGTACCCATATTCACTTCAGGTTTTTTTACTTTCTCCCACCTGTGACAAGGATTTAGTTTTGTTTTAAAAAGAAAGAAGGTTTCAAGAAAAAAAAAAAAAAAAGACTAAGCCACATATTATGGATCTTCTTTAACAATAATGTCAAAAGTAGACTTTACCATTTGATGCATGAGTGGCTCCTGCTTACAAGTTCCTTTGTAAGACACTTCTCTTGAATTGCTAGATAAAAAAACATATTATGGTAGTGAGTTTTAGGGACTAAACCTAACAGAGTGACCGTAAGGCTGACTCTTGGCTGGCATGGATCCATGTAGGGCTTTATGAAACCATTATAATTGTATCACTTTAATATTCTGAAGTTATATTAATAAGTAATCTTACAGATTTAAGATAGTGGCACTCCTGTCTGCTGAGGAATTGATGGGGCATTTTCCTTGTTACATCCACTTGTTCATGGGACTGATTAAAGTATTTTGTTAGGGAAATATACTTTTTAGTAATTGTGTTCATCAACCTGTTACAGTTAAGTTTTCAAATTAGGATGTTCAGAAGATTCTGTTGAAGACCTGGTGATACACAAAATATTTCTTCTCCATTCATTACAAACAACAATATCATTTAACAAAGGAAAGACTTACTAGATGTTTATCTTGTGAATACAGAATATTCCTATTTATTTGTTTCTTTTCTTTCATAACTTCTTCTCCAAAGTAATATTTCCAATTGATGATTTTACAAAATTTACTTCATGTTGTATTTTTTGAGAAATCGTGACTGGAATTTACCCAGGTATCTGACACACATAGACACATATAGCACAAATAGGGAGTATTTTAGCTCAGTTTTTACAAGCATAAAATGTCTATTAATATCAAGTATACCAATTTTGCTGCAAAGGACTTGTAAAAATTCTTAGGAGGGAAAGTATAAAGGAAATAGACGAAGACAAGTAGGGCTGGGAGGAAAGAGGCACACTGTAAAACTGCTGACTAAAAGCACTTTGTGAGGGAAAGGGCCAGAATTATGTTCTAAAACAAACTAAGAGAAAATATAGCGGAACAGTTCAAAGAAAAATGCTCTGAAAGAATTTACTGCCTTTTGGCTAGAGGTGACATTGAAAGTAACATGGACACAAGTTGATTAAGCTGCTGTCAACATATTTGGCCCCAGGAATCAGTTGTTATTGATTTACAGCTTACAGTAAAGGAAAAATGCAGAAACTTACAAAAGGAGCTGTATTCATTAAATTCTATTAGCATATTCACTGCAAAGGATGAAAAAAACCAAGTTGGAATTAATCTAAGGAAAAATTCACATCAAACGATTCTGTTAGAACCAAAAGTTCCCTTTGTTTTTGAAGCCCATGAGAAAAATGAACGCACAACAGATATTTTTTTATTATTTTTTACTTTCTGCATCCTTAAAATAGTAGACTTTTTAAAAACAGTATTTAATATATTAAATCAGTGTGTTTCTAAAAATAAAATATGACTGTTTCATTCATAAAACATTCCCAGCATGTTTATTTAGGCATTCTGAAATGCAAAACATGACCCCTCTTCCCTGAATAACTGACTGGCTTCTCAATTGTTTAGACCCAAATATGAATAGAAGCCAGTCAGACCTGCAGAACATGTTGTGCCTGTCACATGGGGAGCTATAGCTGCCAGGAGAATTGTCAAAGACTATCACAAAGCACCTTGCAAAAAGAGATAAAGATAGTGTTACTGTAGGAGTACAAATGGAAATACAGAAGTTGTTAGCAGCTATAGGTCATGTAAATGGGCTATCAACTAAAATGAAGCTAAAGTACGGATAGCAAAATTTATAATAACTAGACTTCTTAAACTGATGCTTTAGTAAAATTTAATTAGGTAAATTCTATAGATAATCACAGATTAAAACAAAGAAAAAAAGCCAGGTTCTTCTTTCTCACATGATATTACATGGAAAAACACTTTTACTATGTAAAGATGTATTTATAGGTATCATCTACCCGCTTAAGCATACCACAGAGATGCAACCCTACCTGTAGTTCATATTTCTGTATCTAATTTTTTTAACAGCTATGGATAGCACTACATTTTCTTTTTGCTTATAGTTTTTGCTGGCTGGGTGTTTGACCTGCAAATTATGTGGTGAATCACTCCATAAGACCTTTATTATTTTAATTATTTTTTTCTTTATCAAAATAAAGGTAATAAACAAAAACTGTTTTGATGTTGCATGTATGTTGTGTTTCTGATTATTAATACAGTTTCTAATTTAAAATTCTGCGACATTTTCTTTCCAGTCCAGCACATGCAGAAGAAAGAAGGAAAACATGTAGTTGTCTGTTCTTTTTTCGAAAACCAAAAAAAACACCTGAAGCAGCTGGATCTGCTCAAATGAGAAGTTGTAACAGGCAGGGGTTTGGAACATTGGCCAGATATTTTTACACGTTTGAGACAGACAAACTCGAACTAGATACCGTGAGCTATGAAAATTAATAAGGTGCCCAGGAGAATGGATAGCCCATCATGCAAAAGAAGAGTAAAAATACTCATTTTGTGAAGCTAATAAATAATGTGTGAAAGAGGATATAGTAGCAACTCTGGGATAAATGAGGAACAATAAGGTTTTATTAAGCTTCAGGATAGTACTGTGGCAGCACTGTCTTGTAAGATAAATAGTCCTTCCTGAAGTTTATCAGTCTACCCTTCACCTAGTATGACATGTCAGATAAGAATAAACGAGTATCTCTGAGGAGAGGTAGTGAGCAAATGAGATAGTAAGGTGGCTCCAAGTATCAGAATTGTAGTGACACTATCTTAGACCACACTGCTTTCTCAGTTACTAAAGCTGAACTACTTTTGATAAATATAGCTTCCTAGAGAAGTGAAAGTGCTACATAACTCAATCATTTTGCTACACCCAGGAGATTTTAGGTAGTGTGAACTGAGGAGATTTTAGGTTGTGTGAATTGTGTGATCTCATCCACATATGCAGTCCTATTCCACATAAGCAGCTGTCTGAAGTAACAAGTTGCTTTAACAGATTTATTAAATAACATGGTTACAAGTTTAGCAATCTGCTTGTTTGCTCCTGCAGGCTTGGTTCTCACTCTTTGCTGGGAAGTTTTTACTTCAGAAACTTGCAACTGTAGGAATGATTTTTCTTTTTCTGCAAACTCAGTGAATAGTTTCTGCTGAGCTTTGTAACTCTATGGAAATTTAACAGACCTTTCATCCACCGTGCAAGTTTTCTTTTATGTTCAGGAATTTTATATGGGGGAATGTGAAACTAATTTGATCTCACTCATGTTAGCAGAAAACAATTAACTGAATGAAACACAAGCATATAAGAAGAAATTCAGCTTAATACTAGAGGTCAGAAGGTAGTTTTTATTTAAATGTTCTCACCTCTCTAAATAAGAACTGTCAAAAGGCAGGAAAATGGTCTCAGGGACGTATTTCTGGATCATAAGATTTCACATTGCATCACCCTATTCAAAAACATGTTCACAGCTTTTGTGTGTTACCTCTGAAGGCACAGTGGCACGTACAACTATAAATATAAAACAACCATAAGCATTTAGATACCTGTAGAGAAAAGCAAAATAATTAACTTATCTACTGAAAATAATCATATATTTTGTTCTCCGTGAGTATTAACACATAGAATACATTAATTTTTTGCAAAAGCAAGCACGTATTTCAAACAAAAAGGGAAAACAGACAATTTGTAAAAATAGGAAATTACTTCCAGGTTAGGGCGAAGAAATCTTTTAAATTTCCCTTTTACTGTACACTAGAGAAAGAGGCCATCTCCACTGAGATCTGAAGGCATATGCCTACATTTGTTGTTTTCTATGATTACAAGGGAAAAGAGAGGTAAATGGAGTTCTGTTCTTTGTTTCTCCATAAAAACTAATATTCTTATGCAAACTCATATCAATTCCTCATTTTAAGAGAGAGGTATTTTATTCAAATAAACCCCATTTTATTAAATCACAAATATTCATCAAAGACTGACTTTTTTTTTTTTTGTAGGTGATGCAGAATGACTTCTTTGCTTTTGGACATATAGCTACATTTGCTTTATCCGACCTAACTTATCAAAGAATCAGTCTGCTTCATATGATTGGTGTAGTTACCATTTTCTTATCAATTAACAACATGGTTTTCTGTAGATAAGTTTTTGGTTATGGAGGCTGCAGATAAAAATCTTGAAACATGTCTTAGTAACTATCCTGGTAAAATGCTACTAGCAACTTCTTTATTTCATTGGCATCTTTCATAGACAGATTTTTTCCTGAATTATTTTGGTTTGTCTGCTTTTAACTTATATATTGTTTGTCATCAGAGCCTGATGATTATATCTTTCAGGTACAACAATATTAAAAACAGCCTTGAGATTGGGTTTGTTCTAAGAGGGATCACCAAAAGCCAGTTGGTGGGATTTTCTGGAAATCATTAGATTGTTTGGACAAGAAGTGTGAAACTAAGCATATCCTACTGCTTTCATCACGCTTACCCTGGATTTTTTCATAGTGGTCATATTAATTTTGAGCTACTTTATACTTGACACTAAAACAAAATAAAAGGCCAGTTTACTATTCCAAGCAGTGCAGTGTGTAAAACCAGCTCTAAATTTATTAGAAAGTACATTGAGCATACATAGAGATCAGTAAACAATGTAATCAGAATACATGATATATTAAAAAATGCAATTTCTTGTGAGAAGGCACAGATGAAAGTTTTGTAATGGACTCATTAGATATGCTACATCTTGGCAGATGTTATTTCACTAGTGATAACAGCAGCACTGACTTTAACAATAAATTTCTTATACAATATTTAAATGTAAATTTACATAGTAGCTTGTACATTTATGTAGTAGCAGAACATGTTATTTTTTTTTAATTAGCTTTTTATTGATGTAACAAAACTAAACTCAAGTTCAATGGAAGCCTTTACCATTGCTTTCAGAGACTTTGGGCAACACCTAAGTGAGATGTTGAAAGTAGTTAAATGAAGAAAAATATATTTAATGCAATGCCATGACTGTATTAAGGAATATTGGTAACATAAGACAAGAAGTCATGGTGAAATCGAGTGAGCAGGTAAGATTAAAGTCTGGAAAACAGGAGTTAACTCTGCAGACTCAGTTCAAGTAATGAATGTAGGAAGAGAGAAGGAACATATAAATATGTAGAGGAATTTGGAAATACATGCATTGAAAGTGTCAGGTTTCTGATGATTTATAACATGATGGAGAAAGACTGCAGAAAATAATGTTATACTCCTGCATGATCAGGAAGGTAGTGAGATTTTCAAATAGCATTACTGATTATTGTAATAATGCTTAAAGCCTGCAAGTCTGTTTTTTTCATTGTACCTGTATCATGGCTAGGGCAAATATAAGCAAGAAAGGCAACCCAATTCTATAGTTTGAACCTGATCACTAAACAAAACATTTCCTTCATACCACAATAGTGCCTACTTCAAAATTAGCACACTGCAGTTTAGACTTGCCTGTAGTGTGTCATTGTATGAAAGTCTGCCTTATCACTTATTGGTGCCAGGAAATAGCTCAGTATTTATGAAGGAGTCAAATACTTAGCATATGAAGGAAGCAATTCTTTCCATCATCAAAGATAATCACTGAATGATTAGCAGATTTTGTTAACCATATTATCATAAAAGAAAATTATGAAATATATCTTTTGTAACAAGTTGAATAGATAATATGTATATCATTTCAGGAAGAATTATATTAAAGAAAAAACCCAAACGTCTATGTGATAAATTTTCTTGCTGGATTTGTGTAATTAAACCTTAAATGGCTTTGCCCTTGAAGAGACTTGATTCAGCAACAGTCTCCTGGATGTCATCGTTTATATGTACAGATCTAATCAGAACTTACATATTTAATAAAATATCATAGTGACAGGTTACATACAATGTGGTACAACCAGCAGTATCAATACTTGGCTAGATATCTACTATCCAACACGCAGAAAAGCATTGATGTTGACTTTTTTTTCTTTGGATTCCTCTCAGTTTTAAGAGATGTTGATCATTTTCCCTTCAAATTAAAAAAAAAATTAAAATCTAGTTCAAACAAGATGATGCACAACATTCACGGATCACTGTATGTGCAGTAGTTCTGCTAGATAAAGATATTTTAGGATGAAAACCATGGAGTCCATCTTGACATCTTAGAAATCCAGTAATATAAAACTTGGTGGTGCATTAATGAACTTGATGGGTCATGATACTGTTTCTCCTATATGTGGTAATTTTATTTTGACATGTAATATTTTTTATAAACTGTAGTAAATCTATGTGAGAAAAGGGGTTTCAACTGAAGAATTATTCTGTTCGATCAGTTAATCCTAATGCTCTAAGGACCTTCTTGTGCAATTAACATACATCCTCCATTGACACAATGGTAGACAGCAAAAATCCCTAAATGTATAACTTTCACATTCATCTCATAGAACTGTAATGATGTAGAACTTACTTCAGATAATCCATAGACTTGTGATAGTATTTTCTCCACAGTTTTGATATTGTCTAAATATCTATCAAAAAGTAGTTGAAAACAAAGCAAAATAAAGTCTTTCAGTATTTTGTACTTGGTATTTCTTAGCCCATATAGATTTTTGTTGCTTTTCTTTCAAAAATTATTCATTACTCTTCAGTTAAGGTTCTAGCTGTGTTGATAATCTATTTTAAGTTAAAAGGTTCTGAATTCTTATTTAACCATAGTGAAAAAAACAACATATTTTAGAAATAATTAGGGAAAATAACAATCCCTCTAGGGCATATCCATGGCCCATATTAATTAATTTAAAAGGTTAACATTATATCTCTATCCTGATCTATTGACAGGATGGAAAACAAAGAGCCACAGTTACACCACATTCGTATTGAGTACCACTTGCTTAGGTGACAGCCATACTTACTTATGTTCAATGCATCATGAGGGATATCCTCACACTTAGCAAAGCAAGTAATAACCTAAAATGCTTCTTGGTTGAAGTTATATATCATGGGTTATATTTTTATATCTATTTATCTGGAAAATGCAAGCAAAACTTTTTATAAATCTGGGGGAAAATTCTAGTTTATGGTACATTCTTTTTCTTTGAAAGACTATAAGAGGAATCAAAAATGGGAATTAAATCAGATTCCTTCTGCTAAAACTAAAGAAACAGATTATTATCAAAATTCTGCGAAGCTGGAGAAAACTGTGTAGTTCATATATAACCTTATTTTTTGCTATAAGTCTTATTACATATCCTACTAGCAAGAGCAATTTATAAATGGAGGTTCAAAAGTAACCTTGTTAGTCTTGGTTTTGAACTATGTGTTTCTGCATAAGAAGAATGCTGTTAGAGGCTGTCCATTGTCTCATCTTGGGAAACTGCTTGTCCCATAAATGTACATTTACTTCTGAAGTGGAATCACAGAACAAGTGACCATTCCCAGAATTTACTACTGAAAGTGAGTTTGCAAGTGTTGAAAATAGATGTACAAGTGAAATGGCAGAATAATCTTAATAAGGAAAGTGATGTATAACATACACAGCACAATCAACCAAGAAATCTCTGTGGATGTGCATGTAATATGACCCCAATTTCATTTTTCAGTGGGCTTTTCCTACTGGAGAACATTCTTCTCCTCCCCCCTCCCTTTGCAAAGGAAACTGTTCTCCTGCAGGGCATGAGATGAGAACCAAAGTTTATAATCTGATGGAGAAGTAGAGCAATTTTTAACTTTTAGATCATCCATAAGTTATACTTTGTTGTAAGTTACTCTTTTCCCTGATAACAAATGCAATTTAGTCTGTCTAGAGCTTTTCTTTTTCTCAAAACTTGTATTAAATATTAAACTAATACAGCCGTATAGCAACTGTAAATGATTAAACCTACCATAGTAATTCAAACATCTTATTTTTTTCCAGCTGAATAAAATCCTAATTCTAAAGAGTGCTGTAATTAATCATGATATATTTGCATTTCAAAACAACAATAATGACAGCAGTGAAAAATATTTCACAATTCACTTTTTTTGTAAAACCAGATATGGCTTTAATCTTTATTATAATGTCACCTGCTGCTGCCAATATGCTTAAACATCTTTCACTGTTTTCCCATATCCTCAAAAATTGTTATTCTTATGCATATCACCTATAAAAACCATTCCCAGCTTCACAGGGGTATGACATCCTGTGCAAAGTAGAAGGTATCTTCTTAACTTGTTTATTAAAGAATTTTATTTAATCTGTTTTTAATAACTTTCTGAACCAGTTGGTTAATTTCAACTAATACCAAATAAAATTACAACAAAAGCTGGTAGAAAATGACCACTTGCATATAAAGATGCAAGTCAGGCATCCCTGAAAGGTAGAGGACAGAAATCTGTTTGCGTACTTCTAGGATCAGCTGTCTATCCAAAGGCAGACACATTCTCATCATATGATTATCTTGAATTTGACTGCAGACTAGCATTGATGATGCTGTTTCTTGCCTAGGGTGAATATTGCTGAAATACGGAAAGACTTGTGGGAGTGAAAAGGCTTTGACAAGAACAGCTGGCTAGGGGACAAAGTACATGAAGTTATAGGTATTGCTTTCACCATTCAGAAACAGTTTGGTTTTCTTTTCTGCTTTATTTTCACCATTTTAAGTTGGGGTAGAATAAAGGAAAGATTCACGTAAAGGAATTCCTTTGTTTGAACATTTTTTATTCTGAAAACAAAATAACTCTCTTGAACATAATGTGTAGTTTGTAACTACAGGAAAAAGCACATGAAAAGTTCAACGATTAGATGTGAATTTGACACTTTAGAAAGAGATGAGAGATCAAACTCCTCACATTCCTAAATTTAGTAAAATTATTGCCAGGTTTTCTAGGAATATATGATTATTCTTTTAGCCAGAACATTCTGAAACAGCTGCAAGTGTCATACAGCTCAGATTACTCTTTGCCTTAACCAGGGTAAATCATGCTTGTACACATTTATCACAGTCCCAAACAGACAACTATATATATATATATAAAACTCATCAGGATATGCAAATATAGGCTCAAGGGCTCTGTCAACCCACCCACAGGATTTCTGCCAGAGTTGGCCAACATCTGACCTACTGAGATGGCACATAGGTACAACTGACTCCAGGTGAACATGAACACCATGAACACCTCTGCCTTCTGTGGAGGCAGCTACAGTGACAATCTCTGTGGCTTACAAAAACTTCTACTTGTGAAAAATAACTTTATTAAACAAGCAAATACCAAATAGATTCCCAACTTATGTTTTTTTAGGAATACGGGTGCTGTTAATATCCGTTGTTTAGACAGGATAAGCTCAGATTGAATGGTAATTGAAAATTTATCCATGAAGTCGGCATAAAATATTTGATACTTAGTTTGTGAACCCAAATGAAATGCATGGGTTTGTGCTGAAAAGTACAGTTTAGCCCTGTGAAAAAAATGTTGCTTTTGAGCAATGTTTTATTTTGGTTATCTTAGAAGTTCAACCTGTTAGAAGCTCAAGTAGTAAGGTAAAGACCCATTTGTTCTCCTCAACTCTCAATCAAAAAAATCTACCTAAATTTTACTTTAGGCACTGGTGGGTGTTTTTTAAGGTCCATTTGTTTTCCATATCCCTCATCTTACTTTGCACATATACAGATGAACAGATATCCCTAGAACTGTTTTGAGTTCACATATGGTCACAATTTGTAAATAAAATAACTTCTCATCTAAAGCTGATAAATATTCTCTCAATATCTTGCAATTGTAACCCATTAGAAAATTCTGTTGAGATAGAGGAACATACCTTCTGCTTTCAATCCTTACTTAAAGCAACTAACTATATATCAAAGCAACTGAAATGTCTTGAACTTTGTCTCCTTTCAGCAGTGAGTAGATTAATTTTAGGACAATTAATTGTTCTTATCATATCTCAAAGGCTGAAAAGTTTTCACCACTCTTTTATGAAGTAATTTTCAAATAAGTACAATATCTCCTTTTATTCTCCCCCACAGAATAATGTAAGGAAAATGTTTGTTTACAAAATAAAGTCTTTCCAATAATTAAAAAAAGACAGGTATCAACTACTTAGGAAAATTCTTTCTTACTTCTCGGTTAGATCAACTGTAAAAATAGCTACCAATTTCATAAGAAGGGAAATAATCTAGAGGAAGATGGATGTAGGATGATAAAGGAATAGAAAGAAGATTCAGCCAGCATAGATATAAATCACTAGATTAATTTCAGAATCTTTGCATGGTCTCTTGCATCTAATAAGAAATATGGTCAGTAGAATTAAATCCTAATATAAACTTAAACAAATTTCTGATAAAATAAAGCTCAGTTACGAACTATGAATACATGCTTCATTTTATACTTCTGTGCTAACCATTAAGTTAATGAAGGCACAGCATTATGCTGTGATGATTTATATGATGAAAACATGTATCTGGACCACAACTAGTATTTACACAAACATAGCCCTATTTTCCAGTGGAATCAACTGTCTAGTGGATTGTGGAACAAGCCTTCTTTGTATTGTGGGTCACTTATTCATCTTTAAAATGCAAATGGAAGTTGCATTTGCTTTCCAACTCTGCCATATAATGAAAAATCGTTGCACCAAATAGCTTATTTGGATTTATTTAGCAAGAAAGATTTATTTTTGTGTTAAAATACACCTCAACTGCAAGTATATGAACTTAACTAGGACTCAAGGAAACATGGAACAAAAACCAAGGACGGTTGTTTGTACATCCAACCCAGGGATGACTTGGACGTACAAACACAGAATAAAGACACTGGATTCAGAGATGCAACTCCACCAAAAGGATTTCCTTTTCTCATCCATTCTTACTGACATCTTAGTACTAAAATGCAAAGCAGATGCAAAGCAGGTCCTATTTGGTAGTTCTATATTTGTGAAATGCAACCTTGTATCACTTCAAGAGTTCTGATACTTGCTGAGGTGAATTTTCAGGATTTTTCTAAAGAAAAATGTCCATCATAATAATGTAAGAGTCAGTGAGCCCAGGATCAGATACATTGCTTAAAGGAACTAATTAATTAAGCGAGGTTGAATAGAACAACATGAAACAGAAGAAATATAAAGTACCTTTTTTCCTCCCTGTTTCGGCACTGTGGTGACTAATGTTTATTAAGTCTCCATAGTGAGATGCTGAGAGGTTTTTCTCAAGATCCCGTGCTGTTTTAAAAGGAAACAATGGTTTGTGGTAAAGTCAACTCATGCTGAGCTACATTAACTGCACCGTGTTATCAGCTGATAATGGTGTTATTAACACATTACCCACTGTGTATATTTGTGAATTAGGATATTTCCTTGTTAATGGAATTGAGCCATTTTCTTTGAAATGGCAAGTATTAGGCATTTTGACTACATTTTGGAGAGGTTGAGAATACAGCCCCATTTATTGGCTGGATTTGGGGTTTTTTTGTCACTCTTTAAACTTCGGGAAGTAAGTTTACTTTTACTCCACTGTCTTGCTTTGAGATTTCATTGAGACCATTAAAAGGGACTAATTTTTACAATGAAAGAAAAATATAAAAATATGTTATGTTGGAGAATACTCACATCATAAATTCTGAACGGTCCAAAAGGTCACCCACTAATACCACAGTAAATGATGACTCTTACATTGCGTTATTGAAAGGCTGTTGCTGAAGTATAAAAATTGGTTTTTTTCCTAGTTAGGTAGCACTGGCCAAACTCTGGAGTGTAGCAGAAACTCCAGTTTCTTGCTCATTAGAGGAGAGTTGGAGGTAAACACATTTCCTGTAAATTCAACATAATCAGTAAGCCTACCCAATCACACATTTGTTACACATGATCAAATAAAACAAAATGTACTCTTCCTAAAAGAAGCAAGTGAGTCAAAACATGTTGCTGTGGCTTTCATGCTTATTTGCTTCCTTCTGAACCTAAAACCATGACATGAATAATGATATAATCATTATATAAATACAGGGAAGCAAATGACAGCACAATTATGTGATTAAAAATTACCTTTATTTGTGCTTTCCTGTGTAAGGAAAAGTACATAGTGTTCAATTTGGAAACATCAGCAAAAACAAAGCAATACCTTTCATCTATGATCATTTCATGAACTTGTAAAGGAGGCAAATTAAAGCTTTTTTTTTTAATATATTTGCCAGATAAAAAATCCAAGGACTAGTATTGCAGACTAGGAAACCCTAAAAGAAAAAAAAACCCTTCTATATTTCATGAGATAATGAAATTTTAGCTCTCTGTCTACTCACAGCTTCATATTTTTTTTCTTGAAAATATTTCCAGCTGAAAGTAATTAAATAATTAAATAGTCTTAATGAAATAGACAAAGGTACATCTTGCTGTAAGCTATAAATTTTCAGGGTAATCAAAAGGTTGCAGTCTTTTAATTTTGTTGTGAAAAGAGGCTAAAGACTCAAAATCAAACAACAATATATGTTGATATAAAGCAGTACTATGTAATCTGTGTCCTATCATAGAAGTTCTTCACATTTCAGTAACATAAACCTATGACCATAAACCAAAAATGTCTCAAATATGTAGCTCAATCATGATCTAAATGTTTTGTGAATGAGCAGTAACTGACATTCATAAAATATTGGACTATCTTTCTAGTTCTATTATGCAAATTCTTCAAGCTCTTGGGTTCCTTCTTTATCCTCTCTGACTAAGCTCCTAATTTGTATCGTGGATGTAACAAATTTTTCATTTGTCAGACCCATCTGTATTTATATTTATTTTTTTTAATTCAAGCTTCCTCCTTCTATATATTTGGATAATAACAACACAGTACAACTCTATATAAGCTTCTAAATGAAAAATAAGTTGTGAGAGAATATAATTTCCAGTGCAGACAATTGTATCTAAAGGTCTTAAGTTTACCTGGGAGCTCTAAATCTCCTTGGATCTCCTGGGCCACTGAAATGGAGATGTGAAAACTGTCTTTATACATTCGAGAAAACTTTGGCTGAAGTCTTTGTGTTTCCTTTTTCCAAGGCAAAGGAGGGTAGACTTCAACAGTTTTGGGGTTTTTTTTTTTTCCCAGATTATACAATATGAATGCAAGACAAGATCATTTTTCTTTTATGTGCCTTTTTTTTACCTGAAGATCTCTGCTGCTGACTATATAGTTGAGTGAAATGCTTTGTGCTGAATACAAACATTGCATCACACAATATTCAGCATCGTGAGTAAAGTTCTGGGTAGTTTATAGCCCATTTCTAGCATGGAGCCCTTAAACTATCAAGGTCTTTACATTTTTTCATTCTGTGTAGTGAAGTAGTCCCACCCAAATTCCACTGCTAAATATGAGAACATGCTTAGAGAAAATTCATAATGACTTTTATATAGATAGATATTTAAATATAAATATATACATTGGATGTTTATATGTTTATATATATATATATATATAATATATACTAAAAGTACACCCAGCACTGTAAGAGATTTCCAGTTTCTATAGCTTGTATTTATTTGTTGCATAAGATATAATGTTTCTAGTGCTTTCACTGACATTACCATAGTATACACATCACCAAGAAAACACGTGGCAAAAATGTCCTTTCAGAGGAAGAATGCCCTCATGAAATACTGGTCTTAAGTCTGACCCAGAGAGAAAATATATTGTTTTAAATAGAGTTTTTTCTGGTTTCTTCTTGTTTCTTTGTCTTCTTCATAATCAAAATTAATCAATGGATATTTTATGCAGGTAACGCAGGCACTGCAGAATTTGGAACAGATAACTTCGGTTAGCATCGGATTGTACAAAGTAGTTATACCTCTGAGAGGCTGTGCATCTGTAAGAGTGTCAAGCAGAAAGCAATAATCCAGTAACTATTTCAGACTGAGCTGACATCCCTCTCAGGTGTTCACCCATTTAAGCTCTTGGAAAAGGTGTTACCTTTTCTCTTTGCTTTATACCTCCTTGCCAAATGGATTTTAAATAGCATCTTTAGACACTGCTCCTATGACCATTCTTAAAGCTCATAGACATTGAATACTATACAAAATTATGTTTCAATAAACGTTAAAAGTTGGGTAGATAATTCAGAGCTGGAATTAGAGTTAGGAAAATAGCCCAAAATGAGAGATTATCAAGGCTGAAAGTAATAAAAATATCTGATGACATCAATCAAAAATAGTTGAACTATGTGGCAGTGATTTCACTAAATAGATATGGCTTCACAGCCTACCTCTGCTTATTCATACATTTTGGTAATGTGGAGAAAATGTCATTTTTCATGCTAATGAATAAATGGAGGCCAAAATATCATAAGTTCAATGCTGGGATTTTGCTGTATATCTCTTACCTTATATAGTTTCTTCTCGGAATGCTTTGTATGAAAATCCATTGTCCGCTTAGGAAAGCTGGTACAGGAGTTGCAGAAAGTTTTTTATTGCCATCCCTCTTTGCTTTTGTGCTTGCCTCTCCCTGTTTTCTCCACTTGTATCTGGCAGGGAACTGGAATGATAAGACAGTGTTTTGTGCAAAACTATGCAATCATATTTTTAATAAGTAGACTGGAAATTTTTTTGTTATAAAATATTTATTTCTAAATACATTTATTTGCAATAAAGCAAAGAACAGGAAAAACATATTTCATTTGCAATTGAAACAATGTAGTATTGTTTTCTAAATGTATGATGCTACTTAATTTCACTACAACATTTCCTTATTAATTTATGCAGTTCATTAAGTTTAACTGGCATCTACAGAAAAAATGATCTTACGGTTTGATTTGCAGCAGGGGGAGATGTACTCATAATGAATATCTTGGTTGTGCTTTGCCCACATATTTTTAGCTAGGAAAACTGTATTTCTAGAGGAGTATCCTCTGAACAACAACAACAGAAGTTTTCTCTTTGCATATCTATTAAAGTAAAAAAACAGTGAAATGATGAAAAAACAATTATGTACTTTAAATTTTAAGTATTTAATAACTTATTTCTAGATACAAGTTCTGCAATTTTAAAGCTATTCTGAAATGAAAAATAAATATAATTGTTTTTAAGACTGTGGTGCATACATATCTTGGGGATTGACGACTGACTGGAAGAAATGGGATCCACTTGAATAAGGCTAAGTGACTAAGTAGGGGGAATAAGAATTCCTCACATCAACTAAGGAAAAACAACAACCAGTATGCAACTGGTAAAGTCAAAGTATGTACTTAAAGAGATTGCTGACAATTGTCATTTCAGCTGAGTTTCTTTCTTAATATACATTTTTCTTAAAATCACCTGAAAATTTATAGCTAAGGATTAGCTGTGTCTGTGTATATATTTCAGTATGACTGCTAACAGAAAGACCGTGAGGGGGAAGTGTGTCATGCAGTAACAAATGACATGATTATTTCAGTTATAGTATAAATGGTTAAATATACCTTTGTTTTAACAAAGATTTTATGAGTACATAATCAAGGTAGCAGTAGTTCAGTAAAGCAGTGCATGTAGTAATATGAGAAATCTGGCAAAATGAGCACTGTTTTGAGATTTAGAAACTATGGCAAATAGTTCTTGTATGAGAGTTTCTCTAGAAGTATTGTGAAAGACACCACTTATAAAGCTGAAAAGAATAAGCATTGGCAAAGCGAATATGCAGCCTCTAAATCATCACCTTCTTTGCTGTTAAAGGGAAAAACAAATAAACAGTAATTTAAGATATGACTTTCTTCTTAAATTAATACTCAAGTTCTTTGCTTTAGACATGAAAAAATCAGGAATAAGACAGCAGAAAAAAGAGTGTGGCTTAGGTAAGTCAGGTGGAACTAGGTTTACTTAAAAGTCTGAGAAGTTATTATAGTATTACAATGTAAATATGTTTTGTCAATATCAAAGACACTCAAGAAGCAGTCTCATGTTGACAAGTGTTACCTCTGAAAACCTCTGAACAGGTGGTGTTTGAGTGAACTAGGAGTCTGGTAATTCTAGAACAGTTCTAGGCAGAAAGAAAAAATGCTCTACAGATAAAAAAAAAAAGTCTAATTTTAATAGTGTAACAAAATGCAAATGGCTATTACTGTTAATTAATTTACAGTGGTACACACACTCACAGTCCAAATTTTCTAATTAGTACAAAAGAAACCTCATTAGCAATGCTACAGTTAGCAGCTGTTATATCTTAAGAAAAAAAACAAACCAAAAGAAAACAAACCCACCAAACCTGTGTGAAAGCTAAACTTTTTTCTCATTTGCCAGGTTCAGAGACAACGACCAGGGTCAGATACAGCCCAGTGACTGCACCAGGTTGTTGGTGCCAAGGCAGGGATGAGGTCAGGCCAGGATTTCAGCCCATAGCTCAGGGTTCCTGTCTGGATAAATGAGATAAGTGGCCCAGTCATGCTGTTAAGGGCCTAGGATTAATCTCAAATGAACACAGTTCCCATAGACAGACCAGCCAGAGTCTCCCTGCTGGTTGTCTGGGAGCTTCCTCTGACTCTTCTGTTAGACTGTTCTTTCAAAGACACCACTGCACCATCTCTAAATCGGCCATGAGCCTCAGCAGCCAAATCCACCAGAGGAGGGATATTTTCATGGCCATTGCAAATATTCTCAGAGCCCCAAGCCAATTCTTTTCACATGGGCTCTGAGGTGGTGTGATAAGTTGTTGACATTCTCTCAGCATCCAAGGAATGGGATGTTAATTAAGAGGTTGTCTTCTTCCTTTTTGTCAGGAAAAACACATTCTTGAAAGTGACAGTTTTTGTCCTCACTCTCGGGTCTACTTGGGACCATTTTCATATGTTTTCTAACAGACTTTATCCTTTGCTCTTTCTTTACTCTTCTGTAGCTCTGTGTTACATATGACTTTGGCATAAATGGTGTCCTGTGCCTGTGTTGGATACACTTGCTTCTTTATGTTACCACTAAAATCTGTTTTGCTCAGCTTCTAAGTTTCTACTATTAACAGAGGAGCTGTTGCTACCATTAATAAGTCAAATATGATATTGTGTCCATACTCTAAAGGCCTCTGCTGTTACCCCAGTCCTGTGCTCTTAGATGCTTCATGATTATTATAGGGCCATGGATCACAGCTTCTCCATAGAATAACTATGTTCCTAGCTATGTGGAATTTGTTAACAAAGTTGTAACACAGACTCATGTAAAGCCAAAGTAAAAAAAAATGAATTAATAGCCACTTGGTCATTAGGTAATTGCTCTTTCAGCTTAACTGATAAAAACAAAGCTCCAAGCGAATCAAGATG
Source organism: Falcunculus frontatus (assembly GCA_013398115.1). Classification (NCBI taxonomy): domain Eukaryota; kingdom Metazoa; phylum Chordata; class Aves; order Passeriformes; genus Falcunculus; species Falcunculus frontatus. Next base: position 557,323 of record VZRV01004954.1, on the reverse strand, counting down.
GAGTCCAGAAAAGGCAAGCCTCACAGCCCAGCCTGAGGCTTTGCAAAGTTGGTAAAAACTCTTATTACCAGCGGCAATACTGAGTTTGCATGCTGTAGCTATTTTTTAACTAAAAAGATACAATTAAAAGTTAGCAGTCTTGCTCATGCTTTCCAAGTTTAGATAGAATCATTTACCCTGTCATTTACCTTCTGGGAAGTTGGTGTCGATGTAATAGTTTTCATACTGCTGGTTTTCTAGGACATGTCTTAGTACCATGACACCATCTAAACTCAGAACCTATAAATGTGAATGTAACAACTTACACAGTAAGTAGCGCATGTTGACTATGTTCCTTTTTTTAAAGTGTTTGTTCTTGTTGAAAACAGGACCAGAATGGAAGAGGATAAATGAATTATTAACTTTGTTAAATAAAGATTAATTATGCAATAATACGTCTATCATAGATTGGAAATACGGAAATTCCACTTGTCTTGAAGTATTTCTGTACTATATCTAGGACTCATATGAATCATTAACATTGTTTATCATTGATACCACCCATGAAGGTTATTTGATCTTTTAAATTTTTCAATATTTGCTTTTAATCAATACGTCACTGACCCATAAAGGCTCCGTAAAATCTTTCTCTGTATCTGTGATTCTGTTTAGGACCTAGTGTTTTACTGCACTGAAACAATGATGGCAAATCTTTAAAGCCAGTTATTGGATCCAAACTTGTCTAAAAACAAAAGGGCACTCATTTCTACAAGCAACACCATAAAAATAATTCCTTTTGTTATCAGTATATTCCTTTTTATAATTTGGATGCATACAAAAACAAGTAAAAAGCAGTCATTCTTTATAAAATACGTTGAATAATAGAACTTGTATTAAGAAACGTGTGGATTCAAATGTTTTTAGCTTCAGATGGTGATGGATAGGAGAAAGTGTTTAAATATGCATACAGCATTTCCAGCTCAGAAACCTGTGATCCAGTGAGACTAAGAAAGTATCCAGGGGAAGTATTGCTACATATTTTTATAGTCTTGTGCTTTCTTCTCTGTGTCTGTTTTTGGCTAGTATCAGGGAAAAGGCTGGATTAGATGTACCTTTGAGCTAAACTAGTATAGCCATCCTATTTTTCTATATTACCTGCCACAAAGGTGTGCCTCATTTATAATCATATCTAGTTATTTGCCTGAAACCAGACAACACAGGAATAAAGGAACTCTAAAAAAGTAAATACTTTCTAGTTCCTTATCACGTGACATTTAACACTTGGCTATTGAAAACCAGAGCAACACACTTTAAATTTAGATAAAATATCATTTACAGTCCTATAATCTCCTAAACCAGAATCACTACCGATATACTAATCATCCTGTCTCTGTGGGCCATCTGAAATTTTCTTCAGATGGAAGACTCCAGACAGAAGATTCAAGAGAATCTACAGAAGGTGCAATGTGTCCTCCAGAAATAAGATCCATTCCAAGAATTTCGCAAGCAGATGTTGCCCTCATGTGTCCAAAAAAATTTTTTTTGACTGGGAAAGGACATGATATGAAAAATCTGAGATAAGACAAAGATGGTAGTATAAGTGATAAGTGACAGTAACAGGGAGAGGTCACAAATGGAAAAAAATATTATACCAAACCACAAAAAAGCCACAGACCAAAGAAAAAGAACCAAAAAAAGTTAGGACAACCGAAAAGTTGACACATTAAGGTCAAAGCTGTCACAATAATAAGGTCATTGATAGACTAGGATGAAAGGGGATAAAATGAACTTAAGACACTAGAAATAGTAAACAGAGCGAAGAATTAATGCTAGAATGGCATGGGTACACAAAAGAAGAAAGAATGACTGTGAAACAGGAAGATAATGATGCAATTTAGCCAAAAGATTTTAGAAATTAAAAAAAAGTCAGGATATTGGGAACAAGAGTGGAGGCTAGAATTATCAAGGAGAAGTGGAATCACTGGGATGAACAGAATGAGGTAAAGTATTGTGGTTGTGGTCCTATGGAGCTGCACTGCAGAAAAATATAATTATTCCAAATTGATTACTAATATTCAGTGAGAAAAATCATGTATGATCCAGGTGTTAAATCCTGTTGCAGGGCAAATCAAGGTTAAGAACTTCAGAACTGCTATTTTGGTATAATTGTTGAATGTTATAGGAGCTGGACTGGATTATTTTTGTGCATGTGTGAGAAAAAATGTGAAGAAATTAAGGAAAATATGAATATCATAACATTCATAGAGATTTCATTAAATTTGGTGGCTCTTGAGATGCATAACTTGGCTTTTGTGCCTCGCTGCGTATCACATTAAGGAAGTGATTGCTGGAATTCATTTTGTAAATAGATTGGTAGCAATGGTCAATAAATTCCTTTCACTGCTTGACTGTGTATATGCATCTGTGACATCATTAATATATAATTTTACAAGCAAATGTTTGCAAACTCCAGAGGTTGTTCTTTTGTCTTTTTCCTTTTCTTCTTTTTCCCTGCTTTTCAAATGTGAAGTTTCAAAAGTGATTTTGTTCCAACATAGTAGGATAGAAGGGAAATATCCAAAAACACTGACTAATTTTCAAGACTGTGTCCCTGGTAGTATCCACCCATCACAATGTAATATTAGATTAAACCTGTGCCTTACAAAGCAGTTCCTTAATGGGACTGCACTACTGCAGGTATGGAATTGCTGAAGGTGTGCTATGTCACTCTTTTATAGAGCACCTTGAAAATTTTATATCTCCTGATAATTTGAATTATATTCATTCTTTCTACTCAGCAAAAGTGTGTTTAACCAACTAACAGTAAAGATCTTAGTCAGAAAAAGTGCCCAATAATTCCATGTCCATGAAGGATCAAAGTATTTTCTGGCAGTTCATGTCACATATCTTACAATTTTCTTACCCAAAAAATAGAATGCATGCGGTATTTTAAGAAATGGGAATCGATCTGTGCTAGGTTCACATTTAAATTCTACATCTGTCAAGTCCTTTTTACAACAATGTTAACTTGTCAATTGTATTTCTGTTTATTTCTGCAATATAGTTTAAACATAAGTAGTTTTACATGCATCCACACTTATGTTAAAACTTCTCTGTTTTCAGGTAAAAACACAATCTAATTCTGGAATTTTTTTTTTTACTTAATATTTTCTAATTGTTTTCTTTTCATGCTTCGTCATCTGACTTCATGAAATAATTTGAAACAGAATTATATAGAATATTCACTGAGATTTCAGTTCTAATAATGAAAATTATAAAACTTTCTTTTTCTTCCCCTCTTGAGGAAAGGCAACTGATGCCTGAATCCCATTCTCAAACTGAGATCCTTCAAGTCTTATCTGCCACCTACTCCTCTTTGACTTGAAAAAATTTATCTCTGGTAGCAGTATATTTTTTGAATCTTTCTTTTTCCCTCCATTTTATGACCTTCTCATTCCTCTCTTCATACAGCTCTACTAAGGACCATATATTTGTTATTGTTTAAGACAGAAAGCAGTGTTCAGAGTTGCCTGGCAGCAAGGTTGTAATATTCCCAGTAATTAGGTCATGGGAATTGGGAGACAGAAGAAATGGATCTTTGCAGCCTAGAGGGAAATCTGCTAGAGCCTGACTGATTCCAAAGTTTTGGCATGGAAAACTTGTTATTTGATGATTAGTTTCCAAACCTCTCTTATGTCAAATAGTGTTGTTTGTTCATAAAACATTCTACAATGGTCTCTCCCCAAGGCTCACTAGAACAAACTATGTGACAACAGAAAGTTGCTGGGAGTATCAGTAATTGTAGTCAATATGATTTAACTGGCAACACAGTTTAGAAATTCTTTGCCTAATTGCACTTGTCCTGTGCATAGAAATGGAGCAGAAGGCCTGTAATCAATATGTATATGTGTATACACAAAACATATTTATGTATATTTAAACATTATTTATAGTGTATTATATGCACTATAAATGTTGAGATATTTGTTCGAAATATAGAATAGATCTGGAAGTTGTACATATGTATTTTGTAAATTTATATAATAATGTAATCTTCGTGATCTTCCAGGCTAAGGAAGTTTCAATATTACAAACTCCAGAAAGAAAAAATAACTTGAAAAATATTTCAAAGGATTACCTGGGCACAAATTGATGGTTTGAATAAGTCATCGTTGAATGCTTCTTTCAGATTGCTGCACATTGCTGCATAAAACCAGGATATTATACAGTAAAATAAAAGCAACAAAAAGCATTTTCACTGCTGGAATATTCTAAACCAGAGCATTTTCAAGTAATTCAAAATATCATAAGACTTACAAACTTACCCACATAAATTCAAGCACAAAGTTTAAAAATTTAACTATGCTGCAAATTTATTTGTATAATTTGCTTCTTTCAAATTTACACAGTGGGAAGTTTTCAAAAATTCCTACACATTGTTAGGTTTCATACTAATCAGCAGTAGTGTGAGGCAAGGATTCCTGAGTATGAGCATAGAACAAGCCGTGAAAATACAGTGGTAGTATGATAACCAAGGCTGAGTAAACTTGGGTGCCACAAGTGTGAATATGAAATAATTTCTACAGAGCAATAGAGTACAGACTGGATACTAGGTAATTCTGATCTCGCAGTCTGATCTCAGGCCGCTCTGTTAATCTCACAGCACGAGATTAAGGTCTGAAATATCTTCCTGCATTAAGAGTATAAAGGATGATGATAAAAGATGACACAGATGATTAACCCACATGCCAAAATAAAAAAAAAATGTCATTAGGAGCTGGAGAACCTGGTTTAAGGTGCTAGGAAACCACGTATAAAACAAGGTAGGAACAAACTGTGTCATTAGTGCACATTCTGTCACAGACCACTAAAAAACAGGGGCAAAGGGGGCACAAGTAGATTTCGTCTGTTAATGTTCCCAGTGAAAAAGCAATACTTGCTAAGAACTTAATTCTGTGGTGTTATATGGTTCATAAATAATAATAAAATACAGTAGTACTTATAATAAAGTGAAAGCAGAAAAGCTTTCATAAGTAATAGCAAAGAATGATCGTGGTGTCTGAAAGCATCAGATGCCTTAGCATATTTAAGGATTGATTTCAGAGATAAGACTATCATAAGAACTGCCATTGGCCTGCTAAAACAATAAGGAAATATCTCAACTGTTTTAAATTATCATAACTCTATTGAAGTAATTGAGGGAATATTAGTTTATATCAGCAGAGGTTATGTTACTTTATTCTATGTCAAGTCAAGACTATTATTAGGTAACTGACACCACAGATGTAACAGCAGCAATAAAAAATATTACCAGTTTTGATCTTACATCCTGATATTATCAGAGTGAATTGAACAAGAAGAAGAAATAAAGAAAAATAAAATTCCTTGTGAAATCAAAGAATTATAGAATCATTATTTTGGAAAGGACCTCCAAGGTCATCAAGTCCAAGGTCTATCAAGTGCCAGGTCCAGTAATTTCATTAATACTTCCTTGAATACTTCCAGGAATGGTGACTCCACCACTTCTCTGGTCAGCCCATTCCAATACTTAACTACCCATTCAGTGAAGAAATTCTTCCTGATGTCCAACCTGAATCTCTCCTGGTAAAGCTTCAAGCCATTTCCTCTTGTCCTGTCGCTGGTTGCACTGAAGAAGAATATGACCCTCACTTGTCAAAAATCTTCTTTCTGGTAGCTGTAGAGAGTGATAAGATCTTCCCTGAGCCTCCTTTTCACCAGGCTAAACAACCCCAGCTCCCTTTTTATCTAGGCTTTCAGTCTTGGATTCTGTCATGCTAATGAATGATCTCATATTAATCTGTTAGGTTGTTACAGAGTCTGGGGAATATTAAAGCTCCTCACATCCTTCCAAAGCATCATCATAAGATGGAATGATGGGTGTTGATGCTTAGGATAACAGTGTGGATTGTCTAAAAATGAATGTAAATCAAATGATAGCATGACCTAGAAAATATCCTTTTTGTCAAGGAAGGTGTAACAAGAAAGTTACCTGAGATATTATGTAGAATAACTTTTCAGGCTGTAGATATCTTTGTTCTACTACAGATGAGTATTAAAGACTAATGCTGCTAAGTATGTCAGACATAGAGAACTATTTGCAAATCTTCAATATTTCTGATATATTAACCATTCATATTCATATTCACAGTTTCAAACTTTTTCTCTGTCATAATAGTTAACCTTTAATATGTAACAAAATTGCTCTTAGATATGCATGTGACTTTGGAAGGATGTAAAATAGATGACTAGATTTCACAAAATACGAGGCAATTGAATCAAATTTGTCTGTAATAGTTTAGGGAGCGCTTGTGTTAGGTAGCTAAATTTATAGAAAATATGGTTCAGACAGGCAGGCAAATGAAAGAGATTTCCCATTGTACTGTGTTTCTGTGGCAAGATTTTGGTAGTGGGGAGGCTACAGGGGTGGCTTCTGTGAGAATCTGCCAGAAGCTTCCCCCATGGCCAACACAGCAATTTCCACCCAGCTCCCACATGGCCCCGAGTGTGGAAGGAGATGTAGCACAGCTTTAACACATGTACCTGAGTCTTGGTGGAGCCAGGGCACTGAGCACATGCAATCAGCTGTGGGTTCATAGAAATGAATCGCACATAAGTCAGATACAGAGATTCAAGTTGCATTGCAAACTTGATGCTTGAAAACTCAAAACATTGGAGACTGTATTTGTTGGTTTGGCGAGAGTTTGGGTCTGCTGAAACAGGAGCAGCTAGGGAAGATGAATAGGCATGTCAGTTATCTGAGACAGAGTTTGGTTGTCATCATGACGTTTCCTCTGCCTGAGTAGCTGTAATATGTTCTTTTGGGAGACACAATACAAAGCATAGTGTCTGTTCCCAGCTCTCCTCTCTGTCTTTGCAAAACCTCTGCCACTAACATCCTTCCCCAGTATTTCCATATTTTATTTCTCTTTTAAATCTCAGAAGTACACTAGTACTGGTAAATATGCTAGCTGCAATCACTGCATACCAAGAAAAAAATTGTGTAAGTGTGCTAATTAGAACTCCGAGACATTCTGAGAGCTTCACACGTGAGGTAAGACTTTCTCCTCACAGAATTAGCACTATTACCCAGTTAAGTAGAAGGGAGATTTATTCGGACCTACAAAGAAAAAACAACTTTCAGCTTTTAATGTCTTCATCACACATGTACTGAAAGCAGGTTTAATGTGTATGAATTGCATACTGAGATATAGTGAGATTTTTATCCAAGAAATCAATAAAAGAACAAATAAATTATTTAAAAGTTCAGTGAATATCACCTTACATCAATACCTCTGCCATGACTTATATGGTGTTACAGAAAACAAACATGCAGGTTATGAAATATAAGTCTCTGTTCATATCATGAAAAGTACTAAAAAATGCAAAGCATTCAATTTCATTAATATTACCATACACCACATGAGAAAAAACATACAGATGTTAAGAAGTTCTTTGTTCTGGGGGGTACATTTTGTCTATTACCTCCTCATTCTATTTTTTAATGGATAAAATATTCTAATATTATTTTCATTCTAGATTGACATGTAATGTTGGTGAAGCTTATAGTCTTCCTTTTGCTATCAAAATCACAGCACAGTAACTAAACTAAAAATTGCATTTTTATTATTTTTTTCTGTACTGAAGAGAAAAGCCTATGCTGAATCTGATTAAATTAAATCAAAACCAAAATAAGTAAGTGGGAAAAATACTTACTCTGTGATACTAAACAACAGCCTCCATATAGTTTGAATTTAACCAGTTTCTTAGTACATTATTACAGAGCTTTACATTCACTTTATGTTTTATTTTATATGTGCTAACATTTTATTTCTTCTAGCTTGTTTATATTGATAAGATTAAAGTCATGGTGTCAGCTCTGTAAAGATGTAGGAAACTCAAAGAGTACGTGAATCCCTGGGCTGTAGGGATATCTGGTTTGAGTGAGAGTATTGGATGAGTAGTTTACTCACTAGTAAACAGAAGCAAGAGATAGGAAAAGTAATAAGTAAATACACACAATGAATCAGAAGATAACAGCAAGCATAACAAAGATAAGAGCTCCCATGCCACCAATGGCTGAGCCACTGATGCAGTCGCTCAAGTGTCACTATGAAGAAGCTCAAACATAACTTTGTAACTGATAGGAAGAGGGAAGCTAGATTACCATGGGACTCATGGGAATGAATAAACTTTTTATGGGATATATCAAGGGCCTGTTGGATTATCCAAAACTTGGTAGGGGATGTTTTAAAAGGAATGTGGAAATGTGCAAAACAACTGTGAGGTGCTTAGAGGAAGAACCAAAAGTGGGGAAATGGAGGGAGAAATTTGGATCAGAGTGGAGCAATAGGGAAATGAGGAGAGGGGAATAAAATATCACATTTAAGCAGGATGCTGACAGTACATTTTTTTGGCCAAGTGCTGTGCCAGTAATATTAAACTTACAAGTTTTGTAAAACTTATTAAACTCTCTTCCTATTTTCTATGTGATTTAGCCCCTATTTTCTGTGTGGTTTAGTTCACTATTGTATGTGTGGGTATGTGAATTTCAAGGTGGAATAACTGGTATGTAGGAGACCACACTGGAACTCAGGCTGCAGGGGAATACCTGCTCTGGCATATGGAACACATCCTTCTTCTCTGACTGTGGTGTTCCCTCTGCTGCTTCTCACCCTTTCTGTTCTGTCTGCTTTTGCCTGTCTGGCATTTTCTGCCCTTTCTTAGACATCTTTCCACTGAGGCACTGTCAGCTTGTCTGAGGGGCTCAGCCGTGCCCTGTGGCATGTCCATTGGAATGGGCTGGAGCCGGCTGTGCCCAGCACAGGGCAGCCCCAGCCTTTCCTCCCTGAGGCTGTCCCTCAGCTCCAGCTGCCAGCACCTTTCTACGTATGGCCCGTAAACCTTCCTAGTTTATAGCAGGTAAATACAAATCTCATTCCTTAACTTAAATCAGATGCCTCATGAATTGGAATAACTGAATGTGTAACATTTTTTAAGGAAAGCTGCAAGCTTTTAAGTAAGACATATCATAAAAGTATGTCTAACATAACTTACATAGTGTTGCATGAAGTATAGAGGCATTTCAAAATAATATTTAAAATACTTATTCTGTGTTCAAATTTAAAAGATAATTCGTGAGTAAAATACTCATATTGCAAGATATAAATTATTTGTAAAGTACTATGTGATTTTATCCATAGAGACAAAAATGCTTTTACGTGCTCATGCTTGGGAATTTCCAGTTAAGAAGAGATGTAGCTATGCTCTCACTTCTCAAAAGTGAGAGCCTGACTGCTGTTATCTTTCCCCTTGTAGCTCGGGACAAAATCAAAACGAGGAGAGGCACAGCATATCCTGCTCCAAGTTCCCCTTTCTCCCAAAAGGAATTCACATTACCATGTACCTCATGTCCAAGATAAAATACTGAGATGTCATATGATAGAAGAAAGTATTTTGATGCCAAAGACAAAGTATTTTCAAAGTCTTTTATGAATAGTTAAGTAGGTAGTATCTCTTTTTGAGCTAACTAAAACGTGAAAGGAGAAAGAAAGCATTTGTTTCTCAAAGGTAAGCACCTACTTGTAGCTCCAAATAAGACCCATGAGATTATAGCTCCAGGCACAAAGGACTCTGGGATTTAGTTGCTGAGCTATTCTATAGAAATTGAAAGGTTGGTTCAGTTCATTTCCTTAAAAAAACCCCAAAACAACTGCATTAGTGCACTTGTGTAGCAGTGGGGAAATCTGCCTCCTGTGTCTCACCAGCCTAAATTACAGCTCAGCCCATCTGAGGCAGTGCCATGGCTGCCCACACATGTGGATAGGTCCTCTGGGCTTCTCTTCAAGCTTTCTTCGCCACTGCATTGCCAAGAGTGGAAAGAGTGGAGACCCTGTGAGAATACAAGTAGGCTTAATTTATCTCTGGAATTCTATGGTAATTGAACTTCTTTTACTCATTTCTATTGATGTAGAAAAACCTTCTCACCACAGGCCATGGGTGTGCAAAGGGAATATTTTCAGTACTATAATTTTGTACATTTTTAAGGATATTTTGGAATATTTTTACATTTAATATGCAAGAATTTATTTTCTTTTCAGACTTATTTTTAATGAAACCATCAAAAGAAAGGCTGTTACTTTTTCTTTTGAAGACAGCTTTGGATTTTCTTGTGTAATGTTAATAGGATATTATCTGTAATGTAGCGTAAAAGTAAACATTATACAGAGTTGCCAAATTACAGCAAAAAGGAAAAGCTCCTAAGCCACTATTTTATGAGCCTACTTTTAAAAATTACTTTGTCTTGGGTGATAGAGAGCAATAGTGTAGAAATGTTTGTTCAGTCCAGATTATTTTTAACACTCATCAATATTCCTTAAAAGTAACAGAGTTAACCATAACTGTGAAGGAAGTCAACATGATAAAAAAGGAAGATTCACATACCTGGTTAAGGAATGTGCTGACTGAAACAGAATGCCTGCAAAATACATAAGAACCTGGAATTTTCTAAGTCAATTGATAATTGATTAATATTTTAAACTGGGACTAAGAAAAGTGTATCTTCTGTATTTTATTTACATGTTTGTAACCTTTGAAATGATACAATTATGAAAATAAGCATTCATGTCTCTAATATTAAAGCAGTAAGCAACCAAAAGCCAGGACCTCCTCTTTCTGTCTGTCTAATAAATGTGGCTCTCACTAATGACACCTCATAAATAAATAATGATTTTTATGCTAAAAATTGTTATTTTTGGTTACTGATTCAAAACTGAGTATTACATATTACAGGAGATTTTCACAGTCCTTAAGTAACTGCATGGCTGGGAAGCATTACCCTTGACATTCACCTGTCTAATTATTTGCTGGAAATGTACACAAACAGTCAAAATATTTGGGCTTGGGCTTTAAATCAGTAGATTTTTTTTTAATATTTCAGCCTAAAATTGGCAAGTTTTAATTTCTTAGCTGACATGCTTGGTACAGTATGTCACCCCAGATTGCAACGGTGTGATATAGGAAAATAATAAGGTAAGAGACAGGTGATGCAACATTTCTTTCCATTCCAAATAATGGCATGATCTTGGCTGACATCTCAGGTTGTACTTACAGAATTCATTAAATGCTTTGGAAGATCCTTATGGCAGTAAATTTGAACACAAAATGTCAAATACATGTAACTTTAAATTGCATGGAAAATATATAAAGTCTGATGACTAAATACAATCTTTCTAAGGTGACTTAAAAAAGAAGCATATAATACTCTTGTCAGTCTAAGTACCTCCCTGCTATGTACATTTAACACTGATAAAACTTACGTGAAAGAGCAAAGCAGTAGATAAAAGAATATGCAATGAAAAGATTAATAGAATGCCTACTAGTATAATGAAAGGTAACTTGAGAACTTTACAGCAAACTTAGGATCTTTAAAGCCAATTTTAATCCTTCATTGAAATTACATTTACTTCCTTTTTCTGATCTCTCTAGACAAATAAATTATATTTATAGTAATTTTTTTAGATATGGCATGCATAATAAAACACAGGAAAATTTTAATTTCTATTAAAGGAAAGGAAAAATCCATAGCAAAGCCTAAAAAAAAAATTCCATTTAAATATTTATTTGTGTTTCATGGCTGTCATTAGGCCGGATGGACATGGGCCATATTTTAAAAGACTACTGCAAATGTGCAGTTATTGACTCCTTTTGTTTGTTGATTTGTAATTTGTCACTCTTATGTATTTTTCTGTTTGCTTCTATTTTATATTCGAGATCATTTAAGAATTATGTGTTCTTTCTCAAGACATGAACTGGCTTGAGCCAAGACTCTGCCTTGATACAAAGCCACATCCGATGCAGAAGTTTCCAGATGCACTGAATTTACTGTTCATGTATGTTATCCTGTGTGCCATGACACCAACATACAAGACTTGCTGCATAAAATTTTACAAGAAAAGAAGTTGTGTGCTCTAGTCCTATTGAAGTCAGTGACTTAAATGATTGACTTCAGTGGGTGATTACTCAAGACCCTGAGACTGTGAGACAAATGCAATGTATATGTATTTCTTTTTTAAAATCTGTTACACAGTGTCAACAATATTTATCTAAATTCATTTAACTTTTTTGTAAAATCCACACTTAAAAGTGAATCATAACACAGATTAGCTACATATTGATTTTAACTGAAGTTGAAAAAATTTGATGGAGTATCCACTTGGCAGTACTATAACAGGCTATACATGTCACAGTCAGGCAAATATTTATCTGCAAATAGAAGTTCTCAGGAGAAAAGTTAGTAAGTGAGTTTTCAGTGTTTAACTCCTTTTCAGCGCAGGTTTTCCTCCCCTTTCATTCTCCATAAATAGCTTTTAATGCAAAACATTAATTTCTAAATTTTGACAGATGTCTCTCCTTTCATCTTGCAGTTTTCTTTAGTTATAGCATAATTGTAATGTTCAGACAGCACAAAGAAATAAAATATAGCTAAAAAATTGAGTAGCTAAATTGCAGGTAAAAAGATCCTCTCTAAAACAGGACAAAAATCTGAATAGATAAATGGATAAATAATGGATAAATTTGCCATTATTCCAGGATGGTTCCACCGCAGGTTAAGTACTGTAGTATTTTCTCTTTATAGTATTAACTTGTTTATTGCCATCTCTTCATGATAATAAAATTGTCAGTTCTTTAATTTCAGCTTATAGTGATATTTTATTGTTATACTTACTTTTCTGTGAGTAATGACTCTAATTATCCAGATAGTATATGTATAGACCACTTGTGTATTTTAAAGGTTCAAGCCATTTCTTATTCTAGTATGTACTATGGGGTTTTTTTATTATATTGGATACAATTACTATGTAGCGAATACACAGTTATAATAGTGGCTGTGTCCAGCAGGTTGGGGAAGGTTATCCTCCCCATCTACTCTGCCCTAATGAGGCCACATCTGAAGTATTGTGCCCAGCTCTGAACTCCCCAGTTCAAGAAAGACAAGGAACTACTGGAAAAGGTGATTTGTAGGACTGAAGCATCTCTCTCAGAAAAAAGACTGAGAGAGCTGAGCTTGTTTAGCCTGAAGAGAGACAATTGAGAGTGGATATTACAAATACTAAGAAATATCTTGAGGGTGGGTGTCAAGAAGGTGGGGCCAGACTCTCTTCATGGCACTCCTGCCCAGTAGCAGGACAAAGGGCAAGAGGCACAAACAGAAACACCAGAAGTTCCATATGAATATGAGGAAAAACCTCTTTATATAGAAGGGTGACAGAGCACTGGAACAGGCCACCCATAGAGGTTGTGGAGCATCTGGGGGGTTGGATCAGATGATCTCCTCAGGCCACTTCCAGCTGCCACCATTCTGTCATTCTGTGATTCTGTGATAAATGTAGATAAAATTGTTGTCATTTGTAATTTATTAGACCTAGTGAGTAAATAACCTTGGGTAGCGTAAAGCAACATCTTGTAGAAGAGTAGGACAATAACAGTTTTACTTAGATTAAAAAGCTTCACACTTTTAAACGATTAGATGCTTCATGATATTTTGCACAGGGTATGTTTCTTAATTCCACTCTTTTGTGTAAAACAGTAACCAATTCTCTATTTCAGTTTCTTATTCCAACTTTTATATATCACTGAGCTCTTCAGCGTCTACTTACCTGCTGTTCTAAAATATCTGGAGTCAGTCTTGCTGTCAAGACTGTTCATACATTTTATATTAATAGCCACTGAACAAAACCAGAAATGACCCTGGGACTCCCAAAACTAGTGAATAATTAATTTATTTTAAATAACTAATTTAAATTAAAAGTGAGAATCAGCACAATGGATTTGCTTTTACTCACAGAAAAGAAAATGAATACGGATAAAATAGAGAAAATGTTAATACTAATGTCAGTTGGAGTAAGACAGGAACATGTAAAAAACTATGCCCAGGAGACAGACTACTGGGAATGGAACAGCACATAAAAGCATTTATTAAATTGAAAGTATTCAGTACAAAAAAAAAA
>VZRV01004954.1:531546-543275 GCA_013398115.1 Falcunculus frontatus | reverse complement strand
AAAAAAAAAAAAAAGGAGCAAATGTAAGTAATTAATCATTGCAGGGCCAACAGAAACATGAACATTACATTTAGCAAAACGTCATAACTGAAAAACCATATTAAAGTATATTTTGTGTCCATAAATAAAAAACAAGTAAGAAAAACAATGTGTTATAATCAGCAATGAAATATGAACGGATAATATAGATAAAACAGAATACATTTGAATCAGAACTGGTCTGAGCAAGTGTGCTGGTTTGACTTCGGGAGGCCACCAGATGCACATTAAAATCCTCTATCACCCCCCCCCTTCTCAGCATGATGTGGAGGAAGAAAATAAAAAAAAAATAATAAACCTCCCCTATTTTTAGTCCTAAATTAGATACAATAAAGTGTTAGGTTAACTGGCATTACTGATTCTAGCTCCTAAATTAAGTATTTAATTGAATCTCTAATTTTCCTCAACGTGAACATTTCTGATTAGCAAGATTTTTTGGGGTGATGCAAGATTTTATTTTTAAGTTTCTTATGTACTACCAGACACACATTTGTTTGAGTTTCCCTTTTAAAAAGAACTTGTAGGGAGATTACTATATTCTAAAACATTAGGGCTGTCTGACAATCAGCATTAGCGAGTTCATTGTTTTCAAGACAAAAATATGACTAAAATTCTGGGCTAGAATTAAGAAAATTAGAAGCTATAACTTCCGATAAAAGAAATTCTAGAAAGATATTATGCAACATAATGTTTAGATCTTCCACAATCTTTCATCTTGATAGATTTTTAATTAGATTGTCATCTTCGTCAGATTTAAAACATACACTGAGGAGGCTGGTTTTACAGTAATCAGTGCAACAGACACTGAGGTTTTAATGTCATCTGAGGATCTCCCTATGCAGAGAGTTAGGAATGTTGAGGAGTTTGAGAGCCAACACTTGCAAAGCTTACAGACTTGATCTGTTGAAAGCTGGCTTTGAGTGTCATGGGAGTCAGTATGTTGTATACTTACAGGTTTGACAACATCATTCCCCTGCACTGTCCCAGAATGGACAGGAAATTACAATATTTTGTGCCAATCAGGAAAATACCAATTCTGTTGAATAGCTTTTAGACTTAAATAATAAGAAAAGTGCTTCTGGAGCACCTCTTCAAAGCAGGAACAACTGTTAAAGTATGAATTATATAACTTTCTGAGAAGAAATATGTGAAATTCATGTAGCATGTTTAAAGTATATTAAATATCAGAAAACCATGGCACTGCAAAGGTTAATAAAATAAATTAAGATTGTTTAAACCCTGGTTTTCGGTGAACCATGGTTTCTTGGAATTCTCAATCGTGAAGGTTCATCAGAATGATGAATTGTTCACTGTTATGTCAGCATGGGGCATTATGCAAGGAAACACAATGTTCTTTTTTAATGGTGTGTAACAACAGGTTATCCCAAGAAAGATGCATCAAGTCCAATAATTTAAAAAATTCATGGTTCACTGAAAGTAGTGGTTAAAAATATACCCATTTCCTTTCATAAACCATAAAGAACTGAAAGGGTTTAATTTTAAATCATTCATTTTTTCCTTTCTCTCCCCATAGAAATTTTCTGCACTGGATTAGGAAATTCAGTATTTGCTCTCTGTTTTGTGTTCATATCTCACAGATTTTTTTTTTCATTAGTTTGGTCTGCTTTCTCTTTCAGGATTTTTTGATTATTAAAGAAAGCTCTCTGTGAGTATTTTTACATCCTATTAAGTCTGATTTTGAATGTTTTTGGAATCATTCACTCAAGAATATATTGACACCTGGAATATGGATGGTTTAATATATCTATAACCATAAGGATATCCCATTGACCATACAAAATAAATCCCAAGCAGTTAATAAAGGGGTGTACACATAGAGGCACATTTTCATGCAAGAATGGATTTCTTGTTCAACTGTTTAATTTCAGTAAAATTCTGACTTACTTTCTATGATGTTGATTGTTTGTTTTAAAGTCTAGCTAAAGAAGAAGGGGAAGATGTCTTAGTTAACGTAGCGTACCCTTCAAGGATTATCTGATACACTACGACAGTACTGCTAGTCACATTTCCTTAAGAATTGTCACATATGTCTTTACATGTCTTTACATGTGAGCTCCATGTGTCTTTACCCTCCAAGAACAAAGAGCAGAGTTAGCAAAGTGCTGAGCAGAAGCAAACACATCCAACCTCAGCATTATTTGCTAACACAGAGGTTAGTGGTAAGTGCTGTGTTAACAATTTTTCACACATATGTGGAGCATGGACTGAACACGACCCTGTCTGCCTATGAAATTTAACAGTTACCACCACTAGATGTTATTACTCTTTGGAAGTTTTCCATCACTCACAGACATCTGTTCTTTAAAAGAATGTAGCAGTAGGGCATGTTCATCAGTTACAAGGAGAAAAAGAAGAATGAACTTGATGATATTTGCTCATAAATTTCACAGATACTTGTTCACAGCAGAGGAGTAATAAGATTTCAAAATGCTGCTTGCTATTATACATAACAGAGATTTTCTTGAATGTGGATTCTTTTACAAATTTTTTTTTTCTCTCTATTCTCTTGAATCTCTTCTTTGTTTTCACAGACACATCTTCTATCATCCTACTCAAACGTAAAGTCCGGTTAAATAGTTTGGTTTTAATTACATTTACACTATGTGGCTCTTCATAACTCATTGTTCCTTAGTGTATAGCCTTCATTATGTAATGTACCTCTACAAAAAAAGGGATAAAATTAGAAAAACTAAGAGACAAAATGAGTTCTTTGTAATGAAAGGAAAAGATAAAAAGAATCTTTTATGAATATATTATAGAACAAAGTAAAATATATAGGTTAATTACTTATGGGAAAGAGAACAAGTTATGATTTAAACAAAGGAGGTTTAAGTACAATTTGCTTCAGTCTTTACAAATTTAATTGTGTCCAAACACATTACAACACTAATCTTACCACAGAAATAAGATGGTAGGCCAAAATACGGAAAGAAGACACTGAGGAATATTTTAGTTCAAGTCTTCAGTGTTTGATGAACTGTGGAAGTAAAGGAACCAACATCACTTTAAAACCTGGAAATAATCTGAACTTCTAGTCATGTCTGACTCTTTCATTCTGAAAGAGAGAAAGAAAAAACCACTTAAAAAAGGAAGGAGAGGAAAATAAATATAAGAGAAGAAAAAAAAAATAGAGCAGTGTTTTCTGTCCCTGGAGCAGTTATTTAATTATTAATAACTAAAAGTGGCAAAAAGCACCTTGTATTGGTCAATAACATATTATGTCATATCAATCCAGTTCCTTTTCTGTTATGCTAATAGCGCAGAGAATAAGGGGGAAGAAAAGACTACAATATTTACCAAGGCCATAGTAAGATTTGGAGACTATACAACACACCCTTATAAGCAATTTCACAAAGTATGGTTCACATTTTATCAGTACAAAATGGGTGTACAGTTGGATGAAAACCTACATTTAGTATTATTGATTCACTGTCTGTTGGAAGGATTTCAAGTGAGGTACTTCCAAGTTTTTTCTATGACTGAGTTTATTTAATATTTTAGTTCATGATTTACATGTTGATATATAATAATGTGTACAGATGGTGCTAGATAGGAGGGGTTATGAGTGCTTTGGAAGATCAGAATTCAGTGTGTTTTGGAGAAAATGGAAAACTGACCTGAAATCATCAATAAAAACAAAGTATAAATGTCACAACTAAGAAGCATAAATAAAATGTGTACAAATATGAAATGAAATTGTCTAGGCATTAATGCTGCCAAAAATAATGTACAACTTCAGTGGGGCCACAAATTAGGCAAGATTTTATGTATTGCTGTGGCAAAAAAGGCAGTTACATTCCAAGATTCACTTAGACTTGAAAAGTATTTTGCATCACATGTGGAGGGTAACATCTCAGTTTGCATTTGGTCACTGGCACTGTCTAAAAAGGAATTATTATTTATGTTGGGCATACCACATGTGCTCTAAATAAGCAAATGGGACATGCATTCTCATGCCTGGGACTGACTGAAAGAAAGAGGGATGTACAAATTGAGATAAAAATGGGAACATAAGAATAGCCATCCTAAATCATGGAATCATAGAACAGTTTGGCCTGGAAGGGACCTTAAAAATCATCTAGCTCCAAACCCCCTGCCAAGAGCCTGCACATCTTCCATTAGACCAAGTTGCTAAAAGCACCATCCAGCCTGGCCTTGAACTCCTCCAGGGATGAACAGTTTCTCTGGGCTAACTCTTCCAGCATCTTACCAACCACACAGTAAGAATTTCTTTCTAATAAATAATCTCAACCTCCTTAGTTTAAAGCCATTCCCTCTTGTCCTATTGCTACATGCCCTTGTAAACAGTCCCACTCCAGATTTCTCGCAGACTTCCTTTAGGTACTGGAAGGCTTCAAATAGTTCACCCTGAATCCTTCACTTCTCTCGGTTCAACAGCCTCGACTTTTTCATCCTTATCTCATAGGAAACATGCTCTCTCCCTCTCTCCAACCAATTTGGCGACTGTCCTCTGGACTTGCTCCAAAGGTTGATGCCTATCCCGTGCTTGGGACCCCAGAGCTGGATGTAGCACTGCAGATGGGGTCTCACAGGAAGGAAGAAGAGAGGCAGAATTACTTGTCTTGGCCTGCAGGTCACATATGTTCTGATGCAGCCCAGGACACAGTTGGCTTTCTGGGCTGCAAGAGCACATCGCCAGCTCATGTCCAGCCTCTCATCCACCAGCACATTCAAGTCCTTCAAGGCAGGGCTGTTCTCAGTCTGTTCATTCCCCGGCTTGTAATGATACCAGGGGCTACCCCGACCCAGGTCTTGGGTCTTTCACTTAGCCTTGTTGTTGTAATGTAAGTTGTCCTCACAAAGGAGATGTCTTTGCAGAAAGAGATACCAGCTTGTTAAATGAAAAAATGTATTTCAGTTTAATAGTAAGAAGAAATGGTCTAGTTGTAATGTTGGTCCAGAGCGCAATAGGCTACATGACATTGCAGAGAAATAATCTTAAATAGGACTTTAAGGGAAGATAATGGGATGGTCTCAAGTTTGATTCTGCATATAAGCAATCTTGCTTTAGTGGAGAGGGATTGACCGCATGGTCTTTTGAGGTTATCCTTAGAGGCCTCTCTTTCTAATTCCATAATAAAATTATATTTCTTGCTTTAGAACTTCGTAACACCTGGGAGGCTAAATAATTGAACAGGAACCCTGTTGTGAGATATTTAACTTTTATTAATGTGATTTATAACGGTATCTACCTAAAGAAATATTCTTTGATGTGAAAAATAGAAATTGTTTCTTTATTTTAATTGTTAATAGCATTTTGTTCCCCCAAATGCTTTGTGATGGGTAGCTCTAAGATCCTTTAATACTTGTATTTTGCGACATTGTGTTACTGTTAAAAGTTATTAGTTGATTTAGAGCTAAAAGGTGAGGAGGTAAACAAAATTTTAACTTGCAAGTCAACTCATCACTTTGAAAACCAAGTTTCAGCTTATATCAGTTATTTCCTATCTTACTCTTGAATTGTGTTTTTTAAAATTCATCTCAATAAAATGAATTTATATATTGTTACATAGAATCTAGTTTGTCTTATAGGTATTGTAGATAATTTTTTTTTTCATCTTTTACTATGTCCTACCGGAAATGACACAAAAATATTTGTAATCTGTTTATTTTTGATGCATTAACTACACACTGATGAATAGGTAAATTATTTTTAAAATAATACCTTCAGGACTATACATTATTTCAATTTACTGGATCCATACTGGAAATCACTAATAGACTATAAAATAATGTGTTCTTTAAAATAGAGCTATTTTCTTCCATTTACTGTTTTATTAGACTGCGGAGGCCAGACTACGGGCAGAGGCAGGAGGTACGATATTTTAGGTGAGAGAACAAACCCCCTGACTGCACAGCTTTGACACTGTTACTCATCACACTATCCACAGCTTATGTTAAATGAGTGACTAAAATGTTCCCAAGGGAAGTCTGAACACGGCAAGCTTCCTTGGCAACCACAAGTGCCTACAGACAGCCCTGCCCATCACATTTTATAGTCTTTCTCTTTTCACATCATCTGGTTGCTCTGAAGCCCCAGTGCAATGTTCTTCCTGCAGGGGCATTTTGCAGTTCACAGACAATACAGGGTATTTTGCAGTTCACTGCTGTCTTCTTCCTCCCATTTCTGTCTTCTGGACTGTTCTAATTCACAGACTTCATGTGAAATCTTCATCTCAATGTGACGAATACTGCTAAAAACGGAAAAGAGGAATTTTGCCCGTGTTGTTTGATTCCATTATTGATGGGAAAGGCTAAGGCTAATTCCATACGAATATCTAACTGCCATTTTGTCCTTTTAATACCTTCAAAACTGTTCAGAACTTTTGATGTTCGACCTAATGGATGGCTTTGTGATTCAGAACTTCAAAGATGTTAATTTTATTGAGAATTAATTGCAAAGATATTTAGCTTTTGCTGCAAGTACTTTGCTCAACAGAACTACCTGGAGGTTTAAAACACCTGAGGATCTAATAAAACACCCAAGAACTTACACTTGCTGCTGAGCCTTAGCTCAGCCCCTGTCTAAGTGATTCTGACTCCCTCATACTGTGTCTTTTTTTTTTTAAATCTTGGGAGCATTTCAATAAATCAACCTGTATGGAAAAGAAACTGGAATGATATTATTTTCTAGTGATAGTACTCATTATATTCAGTACAGCAGCAACAGCAGTGATCCTTGGGAATTAAAAAGAACTGGATATACCTCCCATAAGCAGTGATGGCAGGACTTTTTATTGGATGTGTGGATACACTGCATTGAATCATTTTTAGTCTCTTCTGTGAAGTTTTTTCAATTTTTATTAAAAAAAAAATTTCTTTGATGAAATTATAGAGCTTTAGAGATCTTATGTTGAATTTTTCATAGGAAAGGGAATCCTGGATTGTACATTCAGCTTCAAGGATTACATACTTTGTGAGAATCCACTCTGAAGATGGTGATTCAGGAGCCTATGGACATTATGGATGGTCTAGAAATCCTCAGTCTACTCCACTGTGCAAATCTCATTCTTTAGATATCTAGTTTGCTATACTCAATCTCTACTTCAGAACTGTTGTTTACAAACTGTTGTGTTTTTAAATCACATAAATTTTACATGTTCTACTAGGCATGTAGTTTCCTTTAAAATGTAGGTTTAATTATCTGCACTTATTTTTAATAGTATGTCTTTTGTTTTGGAGGACCTTTCCATAGTTACAATTCATAATGACTTTCTTATTAAGGATAATGGTACTTGCATTATAATCGGAAAGATTCAACTGAAGGTTACATACAGATAAATGGGATTAAAAGGAGCAGTGAAAAGATGTAGGGAACGGTATATTCCATTTGTTTTATGTATCAGATGCATGAGGAGGTTTATGTTCACGCAAAATTTTCTGTATTACCTTTTTAAACATAATATTATATCTAAACTGCTTCATTGAGGCTTTTTCCTGAAACTTTGTCTTTTTTAAATTTCAGCCCACAGTAAATCCTTTGACCTGATCTATAAGTATCCGAAAATAAAACTAACATGATACATGAAAATATTGACGGACCATCAACGACAAGAACAGCAGGGAACATTGCACAAATTAGATCTTGGTATGTTTTCCTACAAGAATGTATTCCTTCTGCTCTCTGTAGAAGAAAAGAATGTTCTTGTTTTTCTACACTGCTGAAATTGAAACATTAAAATATTAAAACGTGTGAAAGGCCACTTGATCACCATTCCTGGTGATCTACGTAGCAGGTGGTAAAACACCTGGATTGTGTCTGAATGAAGTATGTAGACTCTTGTCTCCAATTGAAGTCAGTGCTGAAACATCGTTTTTACTCTTATGGGACAGTTCTTTTAGTAGAAATCTAACAGTAAGAGATGTTAATTAAAGTTTTCTTTACAAACAGGATTATGAATAGGATCTGGAGAAGCACATGGACACCATTTTTTCCAACTGAAACCACTTCATAACAAATCAAGATTCTTTGCTGCTTTGAAAAAGCTTTCCATCCGGCTGTTTGAAACATCAAGATAAGTTAAAAGCATCTATAGCTGCACCCGTACTGATATATCATTATTTGCGCATGTATATATTTAATCTGTGCATGTATATTTATGTCTATATGATATTTATAGAAGAGATACAAATACATTATAAAAACTTATTGTATGTTTTATAGATGTCATTTAACACGATGTCAACAGGGTTATCATGGAACCTGCTAAAACAATATTTCATTGTTAACTGATTGTGGTGTTTTCAAAATGTTTTTAAAGAATCGCAGCTTACCTTCTTTTCTTTCTATTATTTTTTATTCAGGTAGAGTTGAAGACAGTAAAAATGGTGTTCAAAGAGCCTAAAGAAATTTATGGGCACGGGACTACAGAACTGGAATATATTCCAGGTTATTTGGTTTGGCTCTTTCATCCTTTTATACTTCTATAAAACAACATTTTCATAAAGTGCTTAAACTACAGAGGATCTAGTTAGTTAGTTAGTTAGTTAGTCAGTCATTTATTAATGCATCTGCATACTGGAAAGTATTTTCAGAACGTCTGACAATTTTTCATAATTTCTTATCACTGCTCTGTTCCTAAAACTTCATTTTCCTTGGAAATTTAATAATAATTGTGCAGATTGTTTCAAAGAAGCGAAACAGGTCTCCAAAACTTTGAAAAAAGATGTAAGTACTTTCCTGTCTATCCTACAACCCTAGTCTGGAAGAAACTTAGCTCCTACATCATAGAATTGCACTTTCCTGCCAAACAGGTGCATCCTGCAAGATCTGCAAAGTGAAACTGTGATCAGACAATAATCCTGTATTTTCCCTTCATCTTCTGTTTCCAGCAGGTGAGTCACACATCACGGTGAAAATTATTGTTACTAATCCTACAGTTTTCCCTTTCTGGAATTTGCATTTAATCTATTTATAATTAAATTTCAGGGGACTTTTATTGTTTTAGTTCTCCATGTCACACAGTTATTTCTTGATGTTCTGTATTAATAATATTACTTTGTCATTATTTGCTTTCATTTTCATACTTACACTCTATTATCTCATTATAACTAATGCATTTGTTAACCAAGGTTCATCCCAAGACCAATCTTTAGCAACTTCATCAGTAATCTCATCTAAGAATGAAAGTCCCTTTTTTCACACTACCTCTTTTTTTATCCAGTTTCTATGTTAAAGATGTTTGGCCAGTCTCTATTACTTTACTTATATTCTCATCTGTAGCACCATTTCAGATACCACATGAAAAAGAAAATTATATCTACTGTATTCCAATGCCTAAAAACCAGTCAAAGAAAGAAAGTTAATATGTCAGTTGCCATTAATCTGAGAAGAATTCTGTTCTGTCACTGTCACTTCAACAACAAATATTTGTTTTGCACTATTACTGGGTAACCAGTCTATATGCTGTAATGCAGTTCGATAAAAAAAAAAAACAAAAAGCTTTTTTTTAACAAAGTTATTTTGATTTTTTCCTACTGAACCTCCACTTTTACAAAAACCAAACCAACACACAAAAAAAAGAAAAAACCCAAAACACCTTTCTTATACTGGTCTTTACACAATCTCTGTTACATTTCTTTTCCCTGTATACACATTCTGCATGATGCAGAAGCTGAATCAGGCACGTCTGTTGGTTAAACTGTATTGTCTAATATTTTGAGGTTTGCAGCAAAGTGAAGCAAACAGGTAAGAGATATTAGTTTTCTACAAATGTAGTAGAACATGAGTAGATAAATATCACTATCCATTGCTCAGATATATTTTCTCTAGTACTGACTGCAGGATATTTTTGCTGGTATGTGATTAGTGGTAGCTCAGGAACACTAAACCCTGAAACACCCTACCTGTTTTTTGTCTCTCCAATATTTACTTCTTTACTGATAATTTGCCATCCTCTACAAAGCATAATAGCAAAGAATATATTTAAATTTAGCATGTAAAAATGACAAAGTTTGGTGGGTTTATTTTAGTTTTGTGGAGAATTTTCTGCAAAATTGGTGTTGAATATGTGAAGGACTGAAAAATAAATAAAGTTTGGCTATATAAATGAGGAAACTAACAAATAGATGATGTTTTACAAATAGTCAGAGGTGGTTGGAAGGAGAAATGTGTGTGTCAGGATGAAGAATCTTGTGGTGAGGATTATTTTGATAAAGAAAGAATGAATAAAAAAGGGACAAAACATATACCCCCAAAAAATCACTATAATAATGTTTATTTATTCCTCAAAATGTTAACTTAATAAAAATCAGATTTATTTTTCTTTTCATCTCAGGATTAGGAAAAGAACTGATGTAATAATAGTCTGTTTGTTGACATGTTGAATACAAATAGTTAGTCCCCTAAAGTACTCCCCATTTTTGTTTTAAAACAACACTACAGAAAGAGTTACATTATATTCACAATGCTTAATGAAAGGATCATTTTATGAGGACATTTTCATTGATTTCTCCAACTTTTTATGTTGACAATCTTTTTCTTTAAGATAGATAATTAATTTTTTACCCTCCAGCATATCTGATGAACATTCTAGCTGTTATGTCCCATTCTTTGATAAAGTATTGTCAAGCAAATCCTTTATTGTAGATCACACCAGAATAGGGTGTGTATTTAATCATATGGTTATCTGATTTCTGCAAAACAAACAACAGTAATCTAGTGACTACAATTTAAATACCAGACTACAGACAAATACTGAAATAAAAATTTAACTATATAAATATGTAAAATATACAAATAATATATATGAAATACATAAATACATTTTTAAAAAATCTTCAAAAAAAAGTGTTTCTTAATTGAGATAATATATGGCTTGAACTACACCAAAGATTCAGTTTTTTTCATTTGGAGGAAGATCAATAAAATAGTATGTTAAAAACAGAATAGGCATCAAGAAATTCTGCAACAAATAGCACTGAGGTGAAGCTGCACAGAATATTTTCTGGAAGCAAGTTGCTTTCTAGTAATTTTGCAGAGGCATCAGGCTTGACAAGAAGGGATGAAAAGAAAGATGAGACATTGGTAATAGTAATTTGCATGTTTTATTCTGATATTTTCCTCTCTTGATAATAGAGAAAATAGCAAAACTCTGCCTGTAAATGTCAGGACCTTGGACATTAGAAGAATTACAGTAAATGCACAAATCAGAAACAATCACAGCATAAGTATCTTAACCACACACCTCTGATATGTCTACCTCAAAAGAATTTTAAGGAAGAGAGGCTGTATTGTTTTGGCACAGCCTGGTTTTGGGTAGCAGGGGGGCCACAGGGATGGCTCCTGTGAGGAAGCTGCTGGAAGCCTCCACCATGTCCAGCAGAGCCAATGGCTGATGGCTCTGAAGATGGACATGCTGCTGGCCAGAACTGGGCCAACGAGGGAGATTGGTAACGCCTCTGTGATGATATATTTAAGGAGAAAATTCAAAATAAGTCATAGGATTTTGGATTCTAGTCAAGAGAAGAGGAGGAGGTGAGAACATGTGAGGGAAAACAACACGGCGACACCAAGGTCAGTGGAGAAGGAGGGGGAGGAGGTGCTCCAGGCACCAGAGCCGAGATGCCTCTGCAGGCCGTGGTGCAGACCATGGTGAAGCAGCTGTGCCCCTGCAGCCCGTGGGGATCCACGGGGAATGCAGAGATCC
>VZRV01004954.1:401201-531347 GCA_013398115.1 Falcunculus frontatus | reverse complement strand
GAGCAGCAGAAGAAAATCTTGGTGATGGACTGACCAAACCCCCGTGCCCTGTGTCCCTGTGCTGTCGGTGGGTAGGAGGGAGGGGCTGGGGGGCGGGGGAGGGGTTAAAGGGCTTATTTTACTTCTCATTATCCTCCTCTGATTCTGTTAGTAATGAATTCACTTCATAACTTAAGCTGAGCTTGTTTTGCCCTTGAAGTGTTCATCCCGGTCCTTATGTCACTCATGAAGCGTTTGTTAATTTTTTTTCCTTTTCCCTCCTTTGCCCAGCTGTGGCTCTCGTGGGTGCCTGGCGTTGGGCCAGTGTCAAACCACGACAGAGGCATAAGAAGCAGCTAATACTATCATGCCTGTAGTAGTCAAGATGTTTTTGTAAGGTGCCTTTCTGGCCATTTCTGTCCATTTTCATGTGGGAGTTGCAAAGAATAGTAAGCGTAGAAAACTTCCAATAGAGTGTGACAATTCAGTCACATATTGAAAAAAATGTATTTTGATTTCACTTTACCTACACAAAAGCAGGATGAGGATTTCACTGGAGTTCATTTTATGGTGGGAGATGAGTCATGCACTGAAGAATTCAGAATCTAGAGCCTTCATAAATTAGAAATTCTACTATACTAGGTACCTAGTATATTATGAGCAACAATCTTTTTTAAAATCCTTCACTGTGGAGATAATGAAGTAAAAACCTTATGAAAATCTAGTGGATGAGTCACTACTGGGAAGTAAAGTGACTTCTATTCAAAGAGACTTCCTCAGGCATTTTCTTTTCATGACATGTCAGTATTTCTCAGTTCACATATGGTGTTAAATTAAGCTTAGCTGTTTGTGTCTGCCTGGTTTGACTTTTTGACTCACTCCCTTTTCCATCAGATGCAGTGCTTTTGCCCCAAAATGCTTAGATGTTTCATAATATGTGCATGATACTTAGAGTAGTTTTATAACGTCTTAGTTTAAAAATCACTTTCCCTTTTGATTTGATGGGTTATGCTGAACCTTCTAAACTCAGTAAGAAAAATAAAGTGTAAAATAGGAAGATTTTACTATATTGCTGTTAGGTTAGGACAATACTAACTTAATACTTATATTTATTGAAGACTCTGCCCATGGTGTGGATGAATAGGATACTTCACACATTTAGTTATAATTCTAGCCATCTGGAATTTAAATTATAAAACACTTTAATATATAGAGAATTTGAAAGAATAATAATAGCATATTTTATTACATTCAAAATAATATTTCATTTTCTGATTAAAAATATGCTAAAAATATATACTGAAAATACTTAGAGCTGTAATAGACATCAATAATTAAAAAAAAATTCTTAGGAATTTCAGACAGTGAATGATAGTTGTAAAAGCTGCATGTTTCAGAAGTTAGCTAGTTCTTCTACCAGTTCCCTCAAAACCCACAGATGTAGCTTGTCAGGTCCCATGAGCTTGTACACTTTCAGGCTCATGGTCTCAGATCTGATTTGCTCTTACAGTGGGTGATTCTTCATTCTCCCAGTCCCTGCCTTTGCCTTCTGTGACTTGGGTGGTGTGGCTGGAACAATTGTCAGTGAGGAGTGAAGCAAAAAGTGATTCAGTACCTGAGCCTTCTCCATAGCCTGGGTAACCAGGACTCATTTCCTTCCAGAGAGGGTCTACATCACTGACACCTATAGCAGCTTTCCTTGTAGCCCTTGATATCCATGGCCAGGTTTAATTCCATCAGGGTTTTAGCTTTCCTGTCTACTTGGAAAATCTCTCTGTATTCCTCCAGGCTGCTTGTACTTGCTTCCAATCTCTGTAGGTTTCCTTTTTGTGCTAAGTTTTTCCAGGAGCTGCACATTCACCCATGTAGCCATCTTGGCATTTTTGCCCAACTTCTCTTTGATGGGATGCACCACTCCTGAATTCATAGGAGGTGATCCTTGAATATTAACCAGTTTTCTTGGGCCACTGTTCCCTCCAGGACTCTATCCCATGGTACACTACCAAACAGAAGAGCCCAAATTCTGCTCTCCTGAAATCCACAATGGGCTTGCTATGTGCTCTCCTCAGTGCCCTAAGGATCTTGAACATCACCATTTTGTGGCCACCACAGCCAAAGTTATCCTTGAGCTTCACATTCCCCACCAGCCCCTCCATGCTGGTGAGAGCCAGGTCTGGCATACCACCTCTCCTTTTTGGCTCCTCTATCACTTGGAGAAGGAAGTTCTGATCACAGCATTCCAGGAACCTCCTGAAGTGCTTATGCCCTGCTATGTTGTCCCTTTAACAGATACCAGTGTGCTTGAAGTCCCCTGTGAGGACCAGGGCTTGTGGACACAAGGGTACTCTGATCTGTCTGTAGAGGGCCTCATCCGCATGGTCTTCCTGGTCAGGCAGCCAGTAGCAGATTTCCGCTATAATGTCGCCTGTCCCTGCCCTCATTTTAATCCTGATTCATAAGCTCTAGGTCAGTCGTTTTTCGGTTTCAAAATGTTGAGGGTAGTCCTATGGCTCTGAAATAACTCAGCATATTTGTTAACTTTATTGAAAATATTTTTTACAGAACTAGGAAAGACACTTACTTATGGTTCATAAGATACCTTTCCATAAGATATAGTACTAAGCAAGAATGGATAGGGTCACCACACTCCCAAGACCAACTACTCGTGGCAATATTATGTTGAGAAAATAGTAGCTACAAATGCATAGGCAAGATAGAATCTGATCCAAAATGCTAAGAGAATGTTTGCTGGTTACTTTTTATGTTGCTAGAAAAATGGAGCTGCTGCGCCAAAAACTAATAGAGGAAGAGGTTGGCTTGTGGTCCCTTGGATGTTACATGCTCAGTATGACAGATGTTCCCTCATTGGGCATTATCTCTGACAGCGTTGCAAGGAGCACTTCAGCTTAGATAAAGAAAGTACAGTTGTTTTATTAGCAGGATCATCTTTTAGGATTTAGGAAGTCTCCTCAAACTTGAGTTGATAGGTGTATACCTGTCCAGGACTTCAGCAGTGATTACAGAGTGTACACTTGCAAAGTTGGAAATGTACAAAAAGCTAATCTAGCAATAATAGATGAAGATTTTATTCTTTAAAGCCTAGAAATATAGAGCATTTTACCATGTGTTCACTACTGCTTTGAGCACTTGGTTCGTGGGTCAGAATGCTTGCTTAGCCCAACCAGTAGAGGTGAACTGTTAATATGTGGAAGGTCAACGTTGTGGTGTAGAAGAACCTCAGTAAGATGGAGGAATGAATCAACAGGTTCCTCGTGGATTTAGACATGTGAAAATCTTTCACCCGAGACAGAACAGCTTTGCACTAATGCAGGCTGCAGACTGGCTAGAAAGCAGCTCTTCAGAAAAGGACCTATGGCAGACTAGAAACTGAAAAAGTCAGCAGTGCGTGCTTAAGATAATTGCCTGCTGGGCTGTGTTAACAAGAGCATAAACAACAGCTGAAGTGAAGTGCTTATTTCCTTCTACTCAGCATTCATGAGGTCAAATCTGAAGCACTGTCCAGTTTTGTGGCTCCCAGTAGAAAACACGTGAACAAACTGCAGTCCAGTGGAGTGCTATTAAGTTTGTCAGGAGTTTGGATCACATGTAATGTGAGAAGAAGCTGAAGGAGCTGATTTTATTTATCCTGCTGGGATAATTAGAGGAGGACAAACTAATTACAGTGGTCCAAAAAGCTGGAACCAGATATTTAAGTGCATGGCAGAAGGGCAAGGAACAATGGTAACAGGCTGCAGCAAGGGAAATTCTGATTGAAGGAAAAAGCACTTCACAGTGATGGTGATGCAGTACTGGAATAGGTTGCCCAAAGAGGCTGGAGAACCTTCCTCTTAGGGATTTTCAAAACTCAAATGGATATGACCATGAGCAACCTAATCTGACTTTCAAATCAGCACTGCTTTGAGCATAAGGTCAAACTAGATGATCTCCAGAGAGACCTTCCAACGTAAATGCAGTTCTGTGATCAACATAAAAAGTGGCACATTCATCATCTTCCTTACAAGCTGTTCTGCAGTTTTCAGTTAGATACACTAATGGAAGTGTATGTAGAAAATGCATGTACTCTCTTTTAGACATTGCTCTTGATTACTGTGGCATTAAACATCATAACTGGATCTTGAACAAAAAGTATGCCTTTTCTTTCGTTTTCTTTTCTTCCTTTTTTTTTTTTTTTAGCTAACAAAAAAATCATTTTAATTCCCTTAGAAATAAATATAAAAAATTGGATAGTTATGGAGAAAAAACCAAAAACTTAGGATCCTCTACTAACAAGAATAACATTTGTATGTATTTAGATGTGCCTTAGAAAGAGGGTTGGTACTTCTACTGCGCTGTATAAGTTGTAATAACCAAAATGGACATAGAGATGAACTGCAGTGAGTAATTAGTTCTGATACAAGTCAAACAATATGAATGTTATTCTGTTTTCTACCTCAAGTTTACCTTACCAGTTATTACAGAAATGTATTTCTCACTTAATAAGCAGCAGAAAGATCTTGAACATGCTTCACTGTAAAAAGAAGATCACTAAGAACACATACAATAATAAAAAGCAGAGTCATATAGAAAAGAATTAGGCTGATGAACTTTCACTGCTTAAGGGCAGAGGCTATGATGAAAAGAGAGGTAGGAAAGAAACCTTCACAAAATTGTATCCAACTAAAAGGAGACAGCTTTGACTAAGTAAGCAAAGAAATATGTTTTACAGGCACTAAATCTCATTTGTCTTGAGGAATTTAAAGCATTTTAGAGATACAGATTCTGATTGAATAGACACCATTAGAAAATAAACCATGTGTAATTAATAGATTCGGTGGAATCAGGCAGATTGCTAGGTACCACATACTGAAAATGAGTTTTCAAACAAATGAAACCAGACAAATTCCAGCAATCAATTTAATTCTTGGTGTGTCTGTGTGGCAGATACCATTAACTCCATATAGGATGTTGGTACTCAAAACATTTAATTTCTTTTAGCTTCAGAATACTAATTTGTATCTATGACCTGTAGAGAGGAAATGCAATAAAGTTCTGTATGCAATTCAACACTGGCATCATAGAAATATTTTCTATGACTTTTATCTGTGTTGTTTTTCACTCTCACATCAACAAAGATCTTAAAATATCGGTGTCACATAAAATTCTCAAAAGACTTAAATGAACTCAAATGGAAAAGATTCTGACCTGAAAATGATGGCACTCCAATAGTCTTTTGCAATAGACTGGTTAACCAGATTAGTAGGAGAAAAAGCCCCAAAACAGTAGGGATACAGGTAAAAGTGAAGGAAATAATGTATCACCTTTCTCAAAGTCTCCATAAATACCAACGTGAACACTTTTTCTGACATTTTCCTGCGTTACATTGCTAACTGTTAATGTGTAGTCTCAGTGTCCAAGTACCATCACAGCTGAGCATCCTGATGTAACTCCATTCGAAGTGGGCTTGTTCCTGAAATACTGAATGCATATCATAATATATCTAAGCATTAAAAGTAAATTCCAAACAGATACGGAACAATGTGAAATGATAATGGGCTTAAAGCATATTTAATGACTGGTGCTCAGGAGGAGATGAAGATTTGTGTGTAATGTCTTGAAATCCAGCCTTTTTAGATTCCTTTTCATAAGTTTAAAGTGTTATGTACCTTAAAAGAGAAAAGAATTTTTCCACAAAGTTTAACCTAGATATTAGAGTATATTAGCAGAAGAGGAATGAGAAATTATAGAAGGAAACAGTTCTTCCTGCTGAAGTGCAGACAATGATTTTTTTAAATGGTATTCTCTGCTTTTTCTGACTGTACAGGTGTCATTTATTGTTCAATTGCTAAATGACCGTGATTATTTGTCTATTATTTGTCCAAAGGCATTTATCTATAATCCAGTTATTATTTATATGTCACTGAATGAAAATTTAACCATTACATAGTAATCATCCAAAATTAAATTAGAGTTTGCTTTCTTTTTACTTCAAACATTTGCTGTCTGACTAGAAGGTCTACCTATACTTTGCTCTTCTTTGCCAATGAACTTTTTTTTTCAATCTTTTAATGGAATATTTCTTATTAACTAAGAAATATTGCCAGGTTAACATCCTTGCTTGATGTGAACAACTCAGAAAGACTGGTAAATAGATTTGTTACTTAAGGGGTAGATTATCACACGTTTCATATCTTGGCATTTCTGGTCTATAGCTCATCTAAAAGGCAGCAGCTTAAATCTTTGTCATAGCCATCTGTTAGCTGTAACACTTCAGCTGCAACATATAAAAGTTTGTTTCTGATTTTTTTTTAATTATATGGATTATTTACAATTGCATATTGCCACTCCACCACTACTGCATCTTTTTGTATTTCAAAAACATCCAAATTAGGATGACATTAAGTATTTTCTGCCTCTGGTCTCATGGAAATCACAGGATTGCTTTTTAGACGATGTCATAACTTTCTGCATGATCATGATTTTAAATTCCATCAAAGAGGTCTAGGCTTTACAACAGCCTGTAAGTGATGCAAGCATTGTAGAGTTTATTAGTACCATTTGTTACAAGAACTTCTATATCTTTTGGGGGAAACATATCTAGGGGTATTTTTGTTTGGGAATTGTGACATCCCTCCTTTGGAGCTATCAACTGTGAAAGAAGCAGTACATATTCAGAAGTACCTTTAAGATGCTGCATAGAATGGTAATGTAATATGGATTCTTCTGACTGGTTATTGTCTTATGCAGGTTTCAAAACACAGGAAGGGAGTTTGAATTTGTACCAAGATCAGCTGAATTTATGGAGCTAATCCATCATACCTTCTAACTGACAGTTTAACAAACAAACAGAAAAAATATTTAAAAATTCATGAACTGTTAATAGTCTTCACTGAACTGTACCAATACCATATATGCTCTATGGTATATTAAATTTGCATTATTTAGTATTTTCATTCTCTTTATTCCCTTACAAGCAATGCAATAAAATGCTAATTAAAACTCACATTTACCACCAAGGAAACTCGAGATTTGTCTACAGTTTCAATGATTAATTAACTTCTGTATATCCTTAGGTAAGTTGTGCCTCCAGACATACTAATCATCAGTATAGGTATGCACTTTCAGTCATGGGTTGCATTGGTGGGAATGTGTAGAAGCCGCTTCTAAAAAGAAACAACTACCTTTTCTGTCATTGAAGCAAGATTCCCAGAAATAATACCTTGGTGATATTTTTATAAACCAACTAGAGGAACATTTGAGGATTTGAGGTTGAATGACCCTTTACATCTGGTTATAAAACAGACACAGTGCTCGAATCAATCTGTGTATGCATTCTGAGTTTGGACTTGTTACCCTGGGGACAGGAATGTAGACTGGGACAGGGTTATCGTGTTTAACTGAGGTTTTTACTGATATTTTACGTCTTTTATTTCTCCTAAGACTCTCTTTGGTACGTGTCCAGGTTTGTCATCCTCTACTGTTCATTAGTTTCTGTATTAAGAAAAGAAAATATTGTGCACTAACTAAACAGAAATGTAATATAGCTGCAGTGAGAGGCAAGCTAAGCAGTATATAAAGAATGGCTCTCGGAGGGGATATTAAGGGCAGAGTAGAGATTGGTTTCTATTTCTTCAGAATCTGTTTGGCTCTGTACTGCTCCATTTTGAGATTTATGTTTTCTCTGGGGAAGTCATAACACTTGCAGTGTGTACATCTGTGCTCTATAAAATAATTTCCAAACTAGATATCGATCAATCAGTCAATTCATGCTAAAAAAAAAAAAAAAAAAAAAAAAAAAAAAATCCAAAAAACAGTCAATTCAATCAAAAAAAAAAAAAAAAAAGGTAGAAAAAATATACCAAAATGCTGTCATTTTACAATATTCATGACTTGGAAAATTGAGTTCAAAAAGTTTTGGAGTTCTTTCACATTACACAAATAAAACAACTGCAGAAACACTTTGGTAGGGTTTTTTTACAATTCAGAACCTAAGCATGTGCATTTTACTATGAAATTCATTTGGCATTTTGTTTTTAATTATCTATAGAAACGGAGAGATTCTTGTGATTGTTCATTCAATTCCTAGTTCTGGAGGGATAGGAAGGAAAGTGATCAGCAAGAAAACAAAATATTGAAGAAAAGCAGTAAAGCAAACCAAAACTGTGGTGTGAACACTTCTATGTATGCTTCCACTCTAAGTTACAGATCTTACCAACTAATTCCTTTTGTTCAGGTATTAATTGAAGTTAAAGCTGATAAAAAGAAAATGTTAAGATCTGATGTGTTGATTTGAAGAGAGGTTATTCCTTTCCAACCAAAGTTTTGGTTTAGTCAAATTAGCAGTTCCTGGAAATAGCTCAAGAAGTCATCACATGGACGATATGAATTACTGATCTACTGATTATTACATCCCATATGAAGAAATAAATCTGTG
Source organism: Falcunculus frontatus (assembly GCA_013398115.1). Taxonomy (NCBI): domain Eukaryota; kingdom Metazoa; phylum Chordata; class Aves; order Passeriformes; genus Falcunculus; species Falcunculus frontatus. The sequence continues at coordinate 522,937 of VZRV01004954.1, read as the reverse complement.
GATTACTTAGACCACATTGCAAGTATTCTTTCTTCTGATATGTCCGACATGGTGTTAGCATTGTGGATTTATACTGTACGCTAATCTTCATACAGTGTCTCTTATCTCAAAATATTTTGATTTCCATCATTTTATATATGTAGTGTAATGCTGAGATTTAATAATACACAATAAAGTTTTATATTTGTTATGTCTTCCTGAGAAATGGATGATAAAATTTCAAAATATATTATTTATTTTTCTTTTTTTACCAAAGAAAAATCACAAAGAATTTACTAATAAGTTCAGATTTCACACATCAGTAACACAAAATTTAAGAAAATTAATGATTAGAATGATTTTCTAATGATTAGAAACAAAAAAAATATATACTTTAAAATGTATTTTAAAATATTTTTATAAGTTTTAATAATCCATTTTTCAGCTCCTTGAATATAAGCGAAAGCCTGTTTTCAGAGTCTCATTGACCACTGATTGTCCTTCAAGAGAAATCTGCACAGGAGGCACCACAGAAATGTAGGTTTAGGTTTAGATTGCTACCTAAATCTGCAAATGTTCAGTTCTTCACAAAGAGACCCAAGGTAATATATTTTCTAAATTTTGGAAATGGGGCAGTGAAATCTTAAGTACAAGTGTGGAGTGGTTCCTAAAGAGCAAATCTGATTAAAAAATGACACTGAGATCAGGAACATAAAATCCTATTGCCATTAACAGCACCATAAATGAGATGAGAGAGTCAGCAGGTGATGGATGCAAACAGAATAAATTTGTCACACAGAAAAATGTGCCATCATCACACGTTATGCTCTTGTTAAACTAAAATTAGCATGAACGTTAAAAAAAGGAAAAAAAATTACTTGGCTATTCCTTACTAAGTAGTTCTTTAAGGTGTGGCAACTCTTTATGTAGAAAGTACTTCTGAAATGCAGGCACTTATATGTAAATTTAGAAGTATATCTTTAGATATATCTAATATATATATTTGTAATATATGTTTTTCTAATATATTCTTATTTGTAATATACCTAGAGAAAGAACTGCTGAAGTCTGCATTTAGGAAAAAAGATATGATGTAATAGCTAATCCAGAAGATGTAAGTAAACAGGGTTTTTTTCTGTTACAGTAATTAATTATAAAAGAGGAAATTTTTTTGTATGACAAGCTTGAGAATTTTTTCAGAGGGGGAACCAAACTTAAGTATAAAATATAGTCTAATTCAAGAACCAATGTGCACAGAATATTTTCTCAGGACTCACTCCTGAAGAGCCAAAGCTATTCCTTTAGAAATAAAAAACTTTTTTATATCCTTTGTGCCATGGACAAAATGCTTTATTGTTTATATGTAAGTACTTAGATACTGGTTTACTGGTAATGCCATTGATGTAACAACCATTTCCCATTATCAAGTTTTATGCATGGGGGCTAGCCTATGCTTAAGCATGATGTGATGATCAGAATGTTATGATCAGAGTGAGGATTTGTCCATACAGGCAAAACACAACCCTAGCTATTATTGCTTAGTCATAGTAATAGGAAAAGAAATTGCAATTTTTTGTTTGTTTCTTTGCTGTTTGTTTTAGATTTCATAGTGCTTTGGAATGGAATTTATTTTACAGTGAAAAAAATAATTTGTCTCATGTCAAGATCAAAGTCTTTTATGGAGAATTAGGCTCCATTTGAATCAAAGCATAATGTATTTTGACATGAATAAAGTCTGTACCTGTAAACCTGCACTCAATTAATTTGAGTAAAGCCACCACAGACAAAAGATTTTACTTAGCTTTCAACTAATAAAAGCACAACTATTGTGAAAGTGATTTACCGGCATCTCTAACCTGTTTCTAGACAACAGATACTGTCTGGATAGGAAAAGAGATGCCATACAACCCTCTACATTTAGAGTTACCTTTGTCTTTCAAAACTGGTTTGATTCTACCCTAATTCTAATGAATAAAACCAACCAGTTGTGCAAACAAAAGCCCGGGTAACACTAGCAAAAACAGCATGCAGAGAAAATCTGATAAAAAATTTTTTGGGAAATATTATTTATTAAGAAATACTAGCAAGATATGGACTTGCATGAACCATTAAACACTAGGAATATCTTTAATTAAGAATTTGTTTCCTTTTAATCTGAATACAATAGTAAAGTTAGTTAAAGGGGCAATGTCAGCTGCAAAATGAGATTTTTTTGAGGTTTTTCTGTGGTTTGTTATCAGTGGTAAGAATCGCTCAGTTGAACTGAAAGTTAAGTCTAAGTAAACCATGGCAGGTCTTTCAACTTTAATGGAGAGACAGAGATATTTGTGGAAGATAAAAGTACATCTACCTCAGATATATGCAGTGAATGTACAATTCTTGCACTTATCCTGACAATAGGATTCATCTTACTTAAAGGTGACCACAAAGAAGTTAGATAACTAGAGTAGGCTAATTATTAAGATCTCCTCAACAGAGGAAAGAGATAAATACTTAGCACTTAGTTCCATATGAAGTCAGGTTTAAGGTAGGTTGAATGACTCAACTTCCAGAACTGCCTCTCTGTCTTTACTGTCTAGAGAGAGATTCCAGATGTGTAGCTAAGACTAGACACTCAACATTAAGTTATGTGAGAGAAAGCTCTCACGAGACACTCCTTTAGACACCCTTGTTAGAATTTGACCTCGATTGATCGTTCTGCATATAGATATGTATAAGCACTATACATAATTTTATATAGTATAATCTGTATACTTGTGAGAAGTATATTGAATTCAGATGATCAATACAATGCTAAAAAGTGTTTATCTTTTTATTATTTTCACCTCTTTCTCTGCTGCCTATCTCCCCAGCCTATGCCAACAAAGTTGACGAATTAAGTCAATGACAAACTCAATGACAATTCTCATTGCCCATATTCTTCCTGGCAGGAGAGCTGTTTAATCCATTGACTTGCTGACAGCTTTCAGAAAAAAAATGTAGAACTTTATTTCTAACAATAAGATTTTACTCCCCTTTAAAAGTCCTGTCAAATTTCCTATTTCAAACTTTCTTTCAAAGTTCAAAGGTGAGCTTTAGATAGCTTTTGAAACAATCCCTAAAAAGGATAAATCTAATCTTTTTTCCTACACTGTTGTGTCAAGAAAAAGAAGAAAGGAGTTTTCCTGAAGAACGTTGATTTTCTTTCCTGTCTTCATTATCTTTAATGCTGAAGAATTGCTGAGTGACTGAATAGGAATGAGGATCAGATCTGGGCAAAAGACCATCCTCAGGAGATGTTTCTTCCGAGAAGTTCCAAATTCAGTCACATAAAGAAAGATGAGGGGTTTATTAGTATGCAGTTGTATTACAAGAATGTATTCAGACATAAATCAGAGCTGTGTTCAGCAAAATATAAATAATGCAAAAAACCATCCACATCTTTTACTTAAAAATTACCCATTTTCTATCCTGTGGAACTCATCTAAGACTCAGAACAAAGAGAAGAAACAGAGACAGAGGTGATGGATAGAGAACTCTAATTAGAATAAAATTTTCCCTAAACAAGAACACAACTACTTTGCAATTTATTTAGTTGCAATTAGCTCGTAGTTGGTGTCAAAGTAGTTGACTAGAAAAAATTTATTAAGGGACAAAACTAGTGGATTTACTGATGTAATTAGAAGTAAAATGTCAACAACATAGGACAAGTTCAGTCCCTCTCATGGATACCATGTCATGATTTCATTATTGGACTTAAGTGCTCAATCTCTCTTTAAGGGAAATGGCTTTAACTAATTTTGTATTAGCTGAAATGATATGGAAAATTATCTCTTTGGTGCCTTTGCTAGTAATTTTTTTGCTTATATTTTCAAAACTTCCTAGATGTTACTGCTGAGAGCTGTCAGAATGCAAGAGAAAAGCTATGAAAAGGCTTGCAAAGTCACTGCTAAAGATGCTCACTGTGCTAATATTATACAGTGCCCAGTGGTCCTGTCCTCTATCAGAAGTTGTATCAAGAGTCTCTTTGTGAGAAAATACCATGAAAGACATTTTTTTCGTTGAGATTCTCACTGTATTAGCTGATTGGAGAAGTAGCAGCAGTAGGTAGGAGTTTATAGCAGAGTTAAAGAGCAATAGCTGCTTTAAAAGATGCTGCTTTGATCCATGAAAAATGGATCCATTACAATTACCCTGAGAAGTACCCTTACTTTTTCTTGTATGCTTATGTGTCCAGAAGAAGAGTAATATGCTCGCACGCCTTTATGGTTGCCTACACTAACTCAAATTGTGGGTCTTAAAACTGAAGAACAATTCCGTCGTAGATGAACTAAACCTCAAAATGTTATAGATACTCCATAGGTGGAGATTAGTCAGATTTTAATAAACAGTGGAAACAACATAGAAAAGTTTAAAGACCTATCCAATACAAAAATGAGCAATGTTAGACCTCAGGAATATTCTAGTCAAAGTAAGAGTTAACATTAGCATTCAGGAATTCCTCTGTAAGCCCTACTTTCTCTTTAGAATGGTTACATTGCTTGAAGGTCCCTCTGAAATAATCTGAAAAATTAGAAAGTCAAACTGAGTTGTGCAATATGTCCAAGATAAGATTTGGTTTTTTGGTAAGGCAAGAAGGTGCTCTTGTGAGGATTTCACCATGGATGGGAAATGCTACTTGTGCTGACTGTGTAAGCCTCAGTATAAGAAAGAAACAGAAACATAGGGCACTGTGGGCAACAGAATACTCAGACTTAAGCTAAAAAAACAAGAATTCTTTTAGTTTTGGCAAACTAATCATAACTTATACATCCTGACGTATAGTTTTATTTTTCACATATTGAATATTTTAATAAAACAGTTAAAAAAGAATATTTTAGTATTTCACATCCTTTCAAACCCATCTCCCTAGTTTTCATCTGGACTCATACAAAGAACACAAACACACAACACATCAGTTTTTAATAAGAATAAACAGAATAATAGATAAGCAGTCACACAAAACTATGGTGTTAGTCTGTCTCAGGATCTGTTGACATAAATCATTAGCACTTTGTTTTTTAAGTTTGGCTTATTTGTTTATTTCTTTAATATTTTAGACTTCTAAAATCTACATATAACATTCAAATAACTACAAAAATATAGACTGGTTTTCCTTCCTTTTTTATCATTGGTGATTTTCAGCCTTCTTACTTTCTCATAACACTCTGTCCCATCTTCCTCTTGAGAAGAATACCCTTTTGTTAACAATTGGTTATGGCCTAAGGGAACAAGCACTTCTGCAGATAACAGTGGGCACTGACTTTTTTCATCTGCTCACTCCAAGGCAACTCTGACTTCTCCTTTGTTTTCTCACTTATTCATTCCATCATCAACTAAATAAAAAATCTGGGAATGAGTGTTGCAACTACCTGCTCTAAGCTTCTCCTTTCTCCCTCTTTTAGTGGCTGGGGATCCAAGACTCCAAGGATCAACTCGGATAAGACACAGATGCCCACCCTTGATTCACACAGGAAGAGCTGTGAGAAAATCTGTAGAAATATAAGAAAGGTAAGATTACAGAGCTGGGATTGTTAAAATGGCATTCTTTGGTGCAGAAGGATTCAGGAGCAAAAATACCTGCACAGAAGGTTATAAAACGTTAAAGAAAGGAAGGGTAGTTGAGCTAGTGCAGAAGTGATGACTGAGGTCAAGTTACCAGTGTTAACAGAGATAGTAGATGATGCCAGCTGAGCAATATTGAAATACTGGTCTGGGGTTTGCAAAGGCTGATACTTCTTCTCTCAACTGATGCTAGTCAGGGCAGCAAAGACTGCTTGGATGCCTTAGCAGGGTGAAAGATTCATTAATCCTTAATCAAGCAGTTTCCTAAAGACTGGAATAATTTTTTTGGAAGAGGAATGCACATTTGTGACTTTTTGATCTTTACATGTGCTTTTTCTCCCAAGATTTCAAAAGTGTTAAATGCAAAAAATTGCAACAGCTGCCAGTGAATACAACAGATTATGCATAGTTATCCAACTATAAATATTGTGCCACTGAAATAGAGCTAAAAGGTTCTAAAAAATATAGAAACTTTACTAGAAATTAAGAAAACAGAAGAAAAATCTCCAATTGCTATGCTTAGGATATTGCTGGTTCTGAGTTTATCCTAGGTCATTCTTTTTGGATTCATTTGCTTTGCTAATCCACCACAGTCTTTTGTTCCACTAGGCAGCCTTCTTCATGTAATCACTACATTTTTCTGTCACATCTCTTTCTATATTAATTACTAGGCTTATAGGTAGCTTTACACGGTTTCAGAAGGGGTCTAAAAATCCTAAATATCCCTTTACAGGATCAGGCTAGATCTGGAGGCATATATAGAAACTATTAGAGATTCAACTTTGAAAACTTGGATGTCTTCAGCTGTTCCTATGGTAACCAATTAGATCACTGGGTTGAGAGGTACAGCTTGTTCTGAAAAGGGAAAGTTTTAAAAACAGGGACTTCATACCAGTTTAAATACTGAAATAGACTGCTATCACAAAGAGTAGGCAAGTACTCTCCTCTTTGTTGTTTTCCTCTACTTCTCCTTTTGAGTTTGTTTTTTCTCTCTTTAGAGTTGTTGTGGCTTTGTGTGATTTGATCAAACAGCCATGTGTAAACTTTTGAACTGGATTGGTCAGCTTTTGATCTGCAAATATAAAATGCCACAGATTAATTATACGAATTGCCTTAGGTGAGTCTTTCAACAATTCTAAACCTGAAGGAAACAGTTTTAATAAGAAACACTTTTTCATATAGACAAAATATATCCTAAATTTAGTCTTATCATTCAGTTATACTATTGCAGCTTTTGTCTCCACCATTGATTAATGAACCACTGCAAAGTATTTCTCCACTGCAAACCTATGCAAATCCATAAATAAAGAGGGTTACTTTTGTGAAAACATTTTAAATCTATTTAAAACTGTAAAAGTATCTTTTAATACATAATTTATGATTAACAAAAACTATTAATAATTAAAATATAAGATGATATTGTAGAACGATCAGAAGATTAATTTGTATGTTAAATACAGAAGTCTCTTTCTGTGTGTCTGCAATTAAACAGTCAGGCTTGTTCACTATGTGTGTATGTGAGAGAGACAACATTCTCCTCCGTATGGTACAATCTTAAATGGCCCATATTTATCAAGTAAACAGAACTGTAAATCACACAGTACAACAGCAAAGCACAAGAATAACTCAGTTATACTGAACAGTGTTTTTTACTTCTTGCGTATGATCTCACGTTTGTCTGTTCTTGTAATAGACTTGAAGATGAGTATTCTGTCTAAGAAAGACCACATAATTCCTCCCTCAACTTCCTTTTGTGCTGAGTGGCCTCACCAGCTGTACCTATGGCTAGTAATTCTAGCCAAAGAAAATCCAAAGATGGATTTGGAAAAGCACACAAAGCTGCCCTGGATGCTTCTCCTGAAATATCTGATGAGCTCAGGTGGCCAGCAGGCAGCTACAGTGTTCAGGGAAAATCAGCTGTCAGAGGTATAATGCATCTATGCTAGGGAGATATTCAGTTCAGTTAAGAATTAAGAGGCAATTAAGAGTAAACAAAATTAGATTTTAAGAATAGTCTATGTGATCACTTCTATCACTTAATTGGTTTTATTGCTCTCTCTGCACCATGGTTTTGATAATGTGAAATGAGCAGGGCTACATAGGTGTGAAACTGGGTTGAGATAATAGAATCACTTGCCCAGAGCCCTTGTGTTTTTCCGGTTTCTTAAAAGACAGGACAGAAAAAATTGGGAAGTTGTACTGTATGGGAAAATGTCCTGCTGTTTCTAAGTAGTGACCTTGTAGACAGCTTCAGCACTTCTATAAGAAATTCTGTTTAATGATTGTATGCATTTTTTTAAATTTCATAATTAGAGTTTTTAAAATCCCTAAGCATTGTATATATGCTAACTCAATCTAGGAAAAGAAAACAAAAGTAGGAAATTAGAAAGCAAACTTTTTCCATCTATAACGAATTTGACAACTTATAAAAGCATATGCATGTGAATATATAAAAAAGAAACACTAATGAATATGCAGATTTCCTATTGGTACATTTTTCTATTCCTTACATTGCAGAAAAGGAAAGGGGAAGACAATCTCCTTCTATTGTATAATCTCCTTAGTGCAAAAGATAATCTACTGGGTACTGGAGTGCTCATAATATAAGCAACCCTTTTTGTGACTTTCTTTTGCTGTAGGTTTGTAATGGTCCAAGGCATTTTAATAATTAGTCTACAGGGAGCCTTAATAGACTAGGGCAACTCTTAATTAACTTAATCCCCAGTACATGAGTTGACCAGGAGACATCAAACCACATTTTAGCTTGGAGGGTATGTGAACTCAGAGGAAATCTCATTTTTTAAAGTACTGTTGTGCTGCATTTTTTCCTTCTAGCATAGCGTGGTTGCAGCTAAACATGTTATGCCATTCTGTCCTGTAGTGACCAGAAGCCTTTATTTTCAGTAGAATTAATAATAAATGAAGATGGAAATTTCAGCATAATTATTTTAAGTTGCAAAAATTATCATAGGATGATGTTCATATGTGGTTAAAATAGGCAATTAAGAAGTGATTTTACTTATTTTTGCTGTATCTCTGTTGTATATTACTGATGCTTAAAAAAAAAAAAAACCCTGTTCCTGTTTAAAATACATGAAAATATGCTGATAATCTTTTTAGCTACTATATGTTTTATTTAGAAATATTCTGTACTCTTATGATTTGGTACTGAGGAAAGTATTCTAGTATATGATGATGCTTCAAGCATGCTTTATATTTATAAGGATTCAGTTTGTACTTATATTCTATTCTTGCTTCTTATCAAGATCTGTGATAAGTCTTAATAGCAGAAAAAAAAAAAAAAAGAACTTCCTGAGGCAGACTTTCTCCTTTCATTTCTATGTTACTATTCACATATTCAGTAATACTTTTAATGAAGTGAGTGTTGCTTTAGGAATATAATCCTGAGGTACCTAAAGCTGTGTAAAAGTTATGATTATCACTGAATTATATGTAGTGACACTGTGAGCAGCCTAACAGTGATGAAAGAAAAAATGTCAGTTTAATCACAAAGCACCCATGTGAAAAACAAAGCTATTCTATAAGGTACATATGTTTCTGAATAAACATTGTTAGCAATAGAATATATTAAAAACACCTATTTTTATTCTTTAAAGTGAGTTGTTGTGGTGTTGGTATTATTAGCATTTGCAGCTGCTTTCCAACTAAATATATGAAAGGTATATTTAAATTAAGTGATTTAACAGAAAAATCACTGCGCAAAGAATTTTAATCTAAGCTAAGAAATTTAACTTAAGATACTGTGTAGCTCTTCCTGTCTGTCCCAGTTGCAATCTGTCTGTCCCAGTTGCTGAATGCTTTTGGGAACACACTTTCCTTAAGATGCATTCCATTACAATCTTAGCCAACATCTCTAATGCCACAAATAAGTTCAAGAATAGTCGTATTCAGGTTAACCAGACCTTCAGCTGGGCACAGACACATCTCACTATCAAGAAAAGGATACTAATTTAACAATTGCACAGGATCTGAGTCAGTGAGAGACCTGAGAACATAAATGGTTTTGTGATATATAAAGTATTAGGATATTTCCTAACAAGAGACTTTTTTAGCATTATGGAAAGAATTAGCTATATCTATGTGTATTGCATAGTCGGCAACAAGTGCTCAAAAATTGTATCATTAGGAAAAATGCACACACATTTTTTCCTGCTATTACAGCCAAATTTAATTCACCACATTAAAACGCTTCCCTTTTATTTCAGTAATGTTGCATGTATTCAAAAGCACTGCATTTCATACTGAATTCGATTTCTTGTATTATTAATCCCTTTATAAAAAGGAAAATTCAATCTCCTAAAAAATCTTGATGTAGTCAGTTTAATTTCCATAACTATAAATCTTTTATAACAAATGAGTTTTAATTAGTTGCTGTCCTTGGCCATGTACAAGAGGAAGGAATCATCTTTCAATTATCTATTGTTAGGTTATACTGAATTAAAAAGTCCCATATGCTTAGGATGTTCAGACTGCTATCTTTCCAACTTAATAGACATAAATTTCTAATATTTTTCAAGTGTTTCCTGTTACTGTTTTAGAAGAGAGTCCACTATTTTTTTAAACTTGATGGTCTGATGGGACAACACTAGCAAATAATTCCAAAATAGTCCATAGATATACACGGCTATAAACCGAATCAAAATCTCTAAAGAAATATCCCCAAACTTAGATTGCTTGAAACTTTTCAATTTTCCAATTTACTGTTATTTGGAATATAAAATTAATGGGTGTATATAGTCTAACTGAATTCAGGAGTTAAGGAACAGAACTGATTAATCCCCATCTTAACTTCATTTGGTATTTTACCGTTCTGTTTGTTTGTAGTTTCACAGAATAATGCAGGTTGGAAGATACCTCAGGAAGTCACCCAGTCCAGCCTTAGGGTCAAAAGAGGGTCAGACCAGGTCACTCAGGTCATTGTGCAGTCACTCTTGTAAACCTCCACGGATGGAGACTGCACAACCTCCCTGGCAGCCTGTTGCACTGTCCAGTCCCTGGAAGTGTTCAAGGCCAGGTTGGATGGGGCTTTGAGCACCCTAGTCTGGTGCAAGGTGTCCCTGACCATGGCAGGGGGCTTGGAAGTAGATGATCTTTAAGGTCCCTTCTCACCCAGGCTATTCTATGATTCTTATGAGGAGGAAGTTTCTCCTTTCTCCCCAATATTTATCTGAGACTTTATGTTTGGTTTTGTTCAGAGCACCAGGAAGGAAAGGACAGGAAAGATATTATATGTAATTTATTCCTATGACATTGAAAGCAAAATAAAAGTTTTATAGTGAAATTTCAAGAAAGAGGTGTTTCAAATGACCTGGAAAAGAATGATTAAAAATTATCTAAAATTCTGTTCATCAAATGCTTCATTTCACAGTTAGGGTCACTGTCTTAGTGGAGGAACCAAAGACCATGTTTGATTTCTAATAAAATTATTTTGACCTAATTAAACAATGACACAACAGGAGTAATAATATTTGAGTTGGTGGTTGTTGGGCTTTTTTCTTCGTGGAACTTCCAACAAGCTAGCCCAATTAGATAAGCTATTTGTGGGCTAGAAAATGTGACATAATGTACGACAACTACAATTTTTGTCAGGGAGGAAAGTGAGATACTGCATAATTAGGAAAGCACCACAATTGTCACTCTTTCCTTTAAAGGAAACAAGCTTTGTCTGCATAGTGCCAATGGGCCCCATGCAAATGCTTGGTTCGCAGCCACATCATTACCACAAGAATGTGTCTACATTACCACAAAATGTGTCTGAGATGTGAAATAACACAAGTAATGTTACAGGATTTCTTCATATGTGAAGTGAAAAAGGATTAGTTATGTAACTTCTATTAAAAATTATTCAAAAGCTGAGATTAATTTACCCTAGTTTGGCATCTCTGCATTATTCATCTTACCTCCTCTTGCATGATCCTGCACACATTAAGGATCAAGGAACCTAGTAGAGCTGTAAATTTTATATATAAAGATCCCTTGATGTCTAAAGTACCTCTTCTCTGCTTGGACAGCATAAGTCACTTAAGAAACCAGGGCTCTCACCTATTCCCAGTTAGTATTGGAATATAGTGTTTATTTTCAAGAGATATCAGGTTGGCAGTGCAACTTTGTGACAATGGAGGATGAGGCCCTATGGGGATCTATTAACAAGGGTGCAGACAGACCATCAAGAGAAGTGGTTATTCTTCTCGATTGTGCAGCTTTGGAGGCCATGCCTGGAGCACTGTGGGGTTTTTTTGGCTCTTCAGTTAAAAAAAAAAATCACATCCTGAAGACAGTCCTTCAGAAGGTAAGCAAGATGATAAATGGAACTGGACTACATAAAGAGTAAGAAGGTGCTAGGGGATCTGGCTAAAGTAAAGAAGGTTAAGAGGGAATCTCCTTCATCTCTCTGGCTACCTGTGGGAGGTTACAGGGAAGATAGAGTCAGGTCCTTGTCAGAAGTACACAGAAATGTATTTTTCAATAGACAACAATTGCAAAAAGAACATTCTCAATAGGTATTAGGTGGAAAAAGATCACAATGAAGGTGATAAAATACTGAACCAGGTTGTTCAGAGACATTAAGGAATATTTATCCTTGGAGATGCATAGAACTCAGCTGGCCAATGCCCTGAACAAGCTGTTCTGACTTTTCAATTGTCTCTCCTTTGAGGCAAGATCACCTGACAGGATTCCCCTCTGACATTTTTTTTCTTTTTCTTTTTTCTGTGAATGGTTATTACAACCCCATGATCAAAGTATTATATTTTTAGCTGTGTTTTTAGCCATTACTGACCCTTCCTGATCCAGCTTAATAGGTTAGCAGTGAGGCTGCTGCAAAAGTTAAAAGGTTCACACAAGATTTATAAATCTACCGGTTTCATGCAAGCTTATTTGATCTGTTGAGTTAGCAAATAGTTAGCAAAAACTCCTTGAGAATGCAAAAGACTTTCTCCATGGGAGCTCTAGATCAGATTGGCATGGACTAGCTGATGGAAAGCGACAGACCAAGGAGGCAACCCTAGTAGTAAGGTGGGAATAAAGTTAAGAATGGTTTGAATAGGTGCACAGGAAATAGGAGAGCAGCCAAGCTTATTTAAGTAAGGGATAGTCTAAAAACTGTGGAGAGAGCAGTGGGAAGACATACTACCACCACATAGGTGAAAGCAGTGCAGGATGGGCTGACAGAGCTGAAGAAAGTCACAGAGAGAACATGAGGAAAGTCTCCTAAAGCGTAGAAGCAACAAACCAGGTTGTGTACTGAGTGACACTGAACTGTGAATAAAACATCAAGGCATCCATACCCATTATCACCCTGCCACAGGCAGTTTTAGCTACAAGGGACTAAAAAATAGCACAACTGAGTTTCGAGAACTATGCTAACAAGAACAAATAACAACTACATGGAGATATTCTGGGTTAAATCATCTGAGCAGTTAAGTCTAAGGTTAAAAAATTGTTCAGGTCACAGGGGTAACATGACCTAGAGAGATAATAACACAGAGTAAATCAATCAAAATCCCATTTATATAGAATTGTATTCATGTAGCAACTTTCTGTTGGTTAAATGCTGTGAAAAGGGAAAGATGATGCAGAAGAATCTTACAATACAGCTTAGAAAGATGGCAGATGTCTTTCAAGGTAGCTAAATTAATAGTAATGAAAAAGGTGTATCAAGTAATGTACTAAATTAGAAACAGAACCACATAATGATTTGGGTTGGAAAGATCATCCGGTCCAAACCCCCTGCCATAAGCAGGGATTCTTTCTACCAGACTAGGTTGCTCAAAGCCCTGTCCTACCTGGCCTTGAACACTTCAAATGACATCCACCATTTCCCCGGGTACCTGTTTCAGTAACTCACCACCTTCACAGCAAAGAATTTCTTCCTAATGTCTGATCTAAATCTACCTCTTTGAGTTTAAAGCTATTCTCCCTCATCTTATCTCTATATGACCTTGTAAAAAGTACCTCTCCAGCTTTCTTGGATTTTCCCTTTAGGTACTGGAAAGCTGCTATAAGGTCTCCCTGATGCCTTCTCTTCTCCTGGCTGAACAGCCCCAACTCTCTCAGCCTATCTTCATAGGAGAGGTGCTCAAGCCCTCTGATCATCTTCTCTGAGTAGTGTCATTGAAATTGCAACTCTGGATGCATTAATAAATTGGTGGGAAACAAAAAGAACAAGGGAATAGAGTACTAGTCTCAGCCTTAGTGTAAGGGTAGAAAACCTTATATTACTCATGTTATGTATGGACCACCCACCAAAAAATTTTGATTAGCTGATTCTTCACAGTTAATGATTAAGATGCTTTGAAGCAATGGTAATTAAAGATTCGTTCTTTTGTCCCATAATTCATAGCATAGATAGGAAAATAAGGAGAGAAATAATTTATTCAGCTATAACTGGCATCAATGCTATTATTAATATATTTCAATCCAAACAAGAAAATCTACAAGTGAGCCTCAGCAGTCTATAAATCCACATGCAAAATTCCTTTTTTCACTATGCTTAGTGAATCACCTGTTAGGACGTGGTAGTTTTCATTACTACTCCAAAAGTTGCTTGGGCATTAAACTATATGAAGTTTGGCAGTGCTGAGTCATTAAATAAGAAATCTGTTTCCTGCATTAAAATAGAGGCACAGGAACAAAGGATTAGATTATATGGAGAGAAGTGCAAATGAAAAAACAGAAGAAAATTCAATTTCTCTGACATAACATGCATGAAGGAATTACATGCTATCATCTACTGATATTAGTGCTTAAGGTGGAAAAGAATTTAATAGATTGACTTAAAATATATACAGACCAGATTAAAAAAAGTCAATATTTTTTGATTAAACAGAATTTTTCTTTAACTAAAATAGTTAAATCATTCTGATTTTAGGCATATGCTTCAGCTAGAATCAATAATGATTAACTACATTTGTATTAGCAAGAACATAGCAATAATTTTTTGTCAGATTTTCACTGTACAAAATAAAAAGAGACTATCCTTATTCATTTTCACCAATTTCTGTGCTTAACAGTGCACATATTAGACTAAACACCATCAATAATCACCTGCCATACTCTATTCATTTCTTTAATATAATCTTTGTTCCGTAATTAAAGGTTAATGTACTTGTATAGTTAGTAGTGGAATAGTGTAGTGGAAGTATTTTATTCTTGCAGTGTGGTATTTGTCTTTACTCTGGAAGAACAATTCTAGACAAATATTTATATAACTGAAAACATCACTTGGTGAATTTTGAAACATTTCAGCAAAATTCTTCAGCTAGTATTTTAGTTAGTTATCAATTCACCAATATTCATCTTGACCTAATTGTGAAGTATATCTATGTATTTTACTACTAGTAATAAGATTTAGATTGCTTTTATTGCAATTAGAACTGTAGAAGCAATAAAGCTCTAAGAAAATGAAAGTAGAATTTTTTCTCTCTCTTACTCAGTCAATGAAGTGATTTAATTAAAATGTCTTTAGTCAAAATCCTCTTCTCAGCCTATTGAGAGATGAACAGCTTCACTCCTGTTAACACAGAGTTAGGTCAGTTAAACTGGTCATGGTGATCAGCTGGATACAATGGAGTTTATTTCTCAGATTCAAAGAAATAAGAAATGTTTTGATTTATAAGAAATATTAACTGAGACAACAAATTAATCTAGTTTGTTCACTTTTGCTAATGAATGAGATCTGTATAGCTTGGATCGAGAACAAGGTATTATGTGTGAGCTGGATTGTGGAATAATGGCTGTATTAAAAAAAATATTGAGGCAATAAAATGGAATTACCAAGGCACTGTTAAACCTACACTTTAAAGCATATAGTGAAAGTAAAACAACTAGGAATTCAGATGTCTGGTCTGTTATAGAGGATTCTATACTTCTACAGTCCTAGTGGTAATCTCCCAATTCATAGATCTCAGCTCTCTGATCCACTCTGAGAAATTAACATAAAGGTATCAGATTAATTTTACTTTCCTTCAGGAGGATTATTCAGTGGGAAATGACATTTCTGTAGCTCCTCCCTATCTTTTCTACACTTAATGGCTTTTCTTCAGATTACAGTATTAATAATTTCCATAAAATTATAATGTCTATTATAACCTAAGTTATCTGAATAACTGAAGAAGACTGAGTTTAATATATATTCCTAAAGAAAGGAAAAAACTTCTATTTCTGGACCAAAGTTTATGTTCTTTATACAATTTAATGCACAGTAAAGAAATATATTCAAATGGTTTCTAATGTTAAAAGAAGTACTGTAAAGAGGTTTATTTTAAATTATTTTATGAATTGCATTTCAATTTTTTTCAGCACTTCCTATGTCATGACTGTTAGTATTTCAATATTTGGGGATTTTTCCCTCTAATTTAGGCATAAACCCTGGGTGTCTGTTAATGAAGCTACATGGAATGTACTTGAATACAGGGGAACTGATACACTTAGTAACGTACTGAGTACATCAGTACAAGTGAATGCTGCCCTAAGCCCATCTCCATCTGACAAAGCACCACCCTGGCAACAGACACAGCTCAGAAGAATGTGTGTTCACTCTTGGGTCATCACACTATGCAGACAGAATATTAAAGTAGCATTGGTCCTTCTTAGTCCACCAGCAGATTTATGTCAGCTTCTTACTTTTTCGTAAGTAGCTTATATTAATATTCTAGACTTTAAACATGTCAGGAGTGAACAAGTATCCCACTCAGGATAGATTCAAGTGTCTATTCAGGATAGATTCAGGATGTCCTTATGTTTGGAAAAATAAAATTTGTCATATGGTCAAGGTAAAGAGCTAGGACTTTAGCTTACTACTTTAGTCATCCCAGATGCATCTTGAGAAGAATTAGCACCTCTGCAAAGTCTCTTTTTATAGGACATAACCCCAGGAAATTCTAAAGTTCATATTCAAAGTAACCAGAACCCTCTTAATGTCAAAAACACAGAATATTAAACTTAAAAATTAACTCTTAAGGAATCTAAGTATCTGTCATCCAGTCTAGTTCTGCACTTAGACCAAACCAAAAGTTAAGCCCCAAGGGAGTGAAAGATAAGAGTTTCACAATCAAACTTAAACCATGAGCATCAAGATGCCAATGAGGACAGAAACACTCACAGATGAGATTGATCACACTATCAAACTATTCTTTCATCTCTACGATTCAAGCTGGTTTGTTTTTGATATTTCCCATTTGATTCTTCCATTCTTTCTTTCTTGCTTTTTTGAAAATTAAAAATAAAAACTTTTTACCTCAGGAAGAACATTCATTTGCTCTTCTATTTGCGGCGGGAGCTAGAGAAGGGGAACAGGTAGAAGGAAGAAAGTTTGATGGGAGTCCAAGTGCCATCTTGTGAGTTTCTGTGAACATAGAGCAGACACATTTGCAATGTTTTCATTACTGTGTAAGACACTCAAGAAAAAGTCCTAGAAGAATGAAAGAATCAGAGTAGGTCAGTTTCTTAGTTAATGTTTTGATTTTCAGAAGTACTGAGCCTTACTTTATCTTCTGAGATCAACATGAACTGTAGTTGATTTACTTATTGTGAGTGATCCAAAGGTACATATACAAGATTTAGTAAATAAAGACATTGTTTGCCCCTGAAGTTTCTATTGAAATTAACAAACAGCGCTGTTAGAATTTGTGAGTCTGCTGTAGGTACTCAGATGAGACACATGGCCTAAACACTATTAACTTCACTCTCATCTTTTCAGAAAAAGATTGCCCTCCTAGTTGAAAATTTATGTTGTTATTTTTATTTTAGCAATATTTATTTCTGCAGACTACTGAAATTCCTGAAAATTTGAGTCTTTCTAAGTCCATCTGCTTGAATCCCTATAAATACAGAAGAATTTCACTTTTACCTGCAGCTACTTTATCATTTGACAGAGATCCTTCTAATATAATTTGTACCTAGGTTCTTATTGACTCCACTTCTATTTCTAGATAAAATATTTTTAAAAGCCTGTGAAAATTTGTATTAATAAGAAAGATTCATAGCTCTATTAGGCTGTTAAAGAATAATACTTACAATGTGCCTCATTTTGTAAAGTGTTTTGTTTCTGAAAGGGGTGCTAGGTTAGGCATTTAAAAGTGGATATGCCAATAGTCATTAATCCTTTAAGAAATCATGAAGGATCATGCTAATGAGTTTCTAATAAAAATTTTCCCATGGGTAAAATATAACTGGTCTTATAGCAAAATGGTGCCTGTGCCATGCAAGGCCATTTTATTTTGTACTTTAATTCAAGATGTCGGAACATGTAAAGTGGTAGTGGGATACCAGGGGCAGATACAAGACCAAAGGCCTTCTTTTTACTCCATAACCTCTCATCTTCAGGTGACATCATAAATCCTTGTCACAGTCAGAAGGCTGCAGTGAGCAGTAGCATTATTTCCCCGGGTACTGTAAAATACCACCTGGTGTCTTGCATAAACTACACAGTAAATCATGGGAAATCTGCAATGTTATTTTACAATAATGCTGTAAATAACCTGTGCCTTGACCATAAATCTGTATCACCAGCAACAGCCCCGGTCAACAATAGCAACTTTGAGACTGAAAAGATCTTTCTCTTTGCCTGTAAAACCGTTCTTGGTATTCTGGCTTTACCTGGTGTCTGGTAACTATATCCTCACCTGCTCTGTGAAAATGAGCTCTGAATAAATACTTGAGATGGGTAGTTTAAATACATGACAGCATTTGTACTCAAGACTCACAATATCTTCTGATTCAAAAATGAATGCGTGCAGGGGCATCTTCCCATACTGCTTTTTTATTATTGCTTAAGTGGCTTCCACCAGTACAAAAGCAACCATCTACTACACTTTGATACAAAAGCTAAGTATATTGATTTCTCGGGTCTGGGCCACAATTTTATTCCTGAACTTACTCAGAGGGTCAGAGGAATAAAAAGAAGAGACAAAAAGCATGTAGATAGCGCATGTAGGTTTTTTCTATGCACTGCATTATGGCCTACTAGGGCACTAGCAGTCATATTGCCTGTCTTTATAATCTTGTCCAGATTGCCAGTACTGGAAAAATAATTACCTCTACACAAGATACGGTAACCAGGGGATATGACTTGTTCATATTTAGTATTCTGTTGTATTTATTAAAACCGGTATATAAAAAAATTCACACATTTTTCAGCAGGAGGAGTTTTAACTGTCTTGTTCAAAATTTAATGTGTTTTTCAGTGTGCTCCTCAGAAAGCTGTTAGGGGAGTTATTAGAGCAATACCTGCCACTTTCTTACTGTCATTCTATTCAGTATCCCTTAAATACTATAAAAAGTGTCTACTAAAAATTCAGAACTGTGATAAAATTGGCATATCACCTTCTTCTTTACCCCTTTCCATTACTGTATATTTTATTCACAGTTGCTTCATCATTAGCCATTCCAGAGAGAGTTAAATTTTAAAAAAGTACAGAGTTTTCAATTATTTCATGTTTCAATTTGCACATAAGGAGATACTGACTTTAAAGATTCATGCATGCTTTTACTGAGTGGTTATATATTTTTTCAATTTTTTTTTTACTTTCAGATTTAGCAAAGCCCTGCCAGAAGACATTTAATGCTGTCATCGATATTCAGTCTACTGTCAGGGATATTAAACTGAGAAGAAAGACCTGGCACACTGACTTCCTCTTGAAGCTTTGATAGCATGTTGGCTACAGCTTAGCAGTGTGAAAAATAGTGTTGCACTGCAAGCAAAACCAGGGAATTTTCTTCTTGTCAATTTAGAAAAGTTGTGAGGAAAGTCAGCTTTAGACCACATAGGCTTTGCAGATTAGAAGGATCGCAGTTTTTGTTTCATTTGCTAAGTAAAAATTTACCTAATTTCTTTTGTCAACATGGACTATGCTGTTACAGGGCACTGGACTTTAAGAGGCTATTTTAGCTCTCAGAATCCCAAGGGCTCTTGTCCAATTTCATCCCTTTACCTATTCAGTAGTATTAATGAGAAAATGTGCAAAACATCTAATTTTAACATACTCAGTAGACAACAATGAACCTGGAAGAAAGGAACTGATTTATAAGGAGTTTATGTATGTGCAAGAGTTCTAAGTATTAGGAACTGGAACGATAGCAGATTGAGACAGGTCATTCCATCCCTCTATTCATCCCTGGCAAGCTGCCATCTGGAGTGCTGTGTCAGTTCTGCAAGGGAGACTTGGACTCAAAGGTGTGAATCCAGTGTACAACCAGAAAGATGCTTAAGGGATAGGAGACTGTGTCACATAAGGAGAGGCCGAGAGAGCTGGGACTCTTCAGCCTGGAGAAGACTCAAGAAGGGGTCTTATGAGTGTATATAAATACCTGATGAGAGAGGGTGAAGAAGACAGAAGCAGACTCTTCTCAGTGGTGCCCAGTGAAGGAACGAGAGGCACTGGGTATGAACTGAAACACAGGAATTCTGTTTAAACATTAAAAAATAAAAAATAACCCTGAGAATGATTAAGTACTTGGACAGGTTTCCAAGAGAGCTTTTGGAGTCTCCACCCATGGAGATATTAAAAACCTAAGAGAATATGGCCCTAATCAATCTGATCTAGCACACTTTTGTGCAAAGGGGTAAAGGTAGATGATGTAGGTCCCTTTATACCTCTGCCCTTCCACGATTCTTCAATTCTCTGAAAAAGGGAGATGCTTGGGACTTGCTGAGTGACAGTTTTAAATTATTGCTATTAATGTGGATTTTCTGTAAGTAGGAATGAATGAGTTTAAATACTGCAAGTTGGCAAAAAGAAGTGTACCTTGATTTAAGGCTAGGGGGTAGAAATATTCCTTTAACAATCTGACACATTTCCTTGACAATTTGAAAGATAAGTTTTTAAAATTCTTAACTAAATTGAGATTAAAAGTATGCTGGCTATGTCAGCCATCTAACCGCTCAGAAATAGTTGAGAGTCACATTTAACCAGAAAGTCATACAGATTATAACAATTAACCAAAGACAAATTGACCCCTTGACCGCCTCACGGACAGCTCGATGACTTGGTTTGAAGTCAAGCGGTCAGAGGTAGGATTCCCCCGGACCGAGCGGTGCCTATTGGCAGAGCCACCCCAAGCTGAGGACAGCCTGCCGTGAGGGTGCTAGCAAGCCAGCTGACAAAATCCCCTGAGACAAAGAGGCTAGAGAGAAGGAGAGCTCTGGGTGAAACAGGAACAATTTTACTGGAAGGATCGGGGATAGGGAGAGCTCCAAGGGTCTGGGGGTTGCACAGGACTTTTTAAGGGAGGAACAAAAGGGGCGGATCCAGGGTTCGGAACCAATAGGGTACAATCAAAGGGGAATGTTCACAAAGTTAAACCCAATGAACCATAACCAAAGGGGAGGGCTTTTCTCATTAACCAATTAACAAACTCTTAAAACAAGATTCTAGAGGGTTCCAGCAACTTGGGATGTGTCTTTATTCGGGGTCCCCGCCTATCAACACCTCTTCTGATTCTGACTGGTCGGCCCAGGTGATTGTCAAGGCACGATTGATAGGTGCTGGCCATAGGTCGGTAGGCGGGGACACCACCACAACAAGTAACCTCCAGAAATCATCTTTCCTTAATCTACTGTCAAGTTTCAAATACATCTGGGGTTTTCACAAACACTACTCAATGTTCCCACTGCCTCTCCTAACTTCATATTTCTATTAGACACTGGTCATTTTCTCCCTGATGATAGAACTTGGGACATGAGTCGGAAAGTTTCTCAACGTTATGCCCATGTTTTGTTTCCCTGCTTGGAATTCATGAGGGAAGTTTCCAGAGCACGAGTTGTGCCGACAGGTGATTAGGAAGATGCTTCTTTCCATGCTGCATTGCGTAGATGAGGTGGTCTTGATTCTCATCTCCTTTATTGCTATCTCTTCACTTATTTATACTGTTTAAGACACTGACATCAAACTCTTTTTGTGGACTTTAACATTTAATAACACTGCAGTCACTTCTTTGAATCTTTTCACTCTCAGAAGCCAAATGGCTGGCTAATGTAAACTGCCATGTCTCCACAGTCTTTGTTAGCAATCATAAAAATTTGGTCCTGAATTTTTTACTGCTTTAAAGCAGAAGAAATTTTACAAGCTTTATATTTTGTTTAAATAAGAACTGTGAACTGCACTTGGAAAACCTTAAGTTTGCATTGGCTTTGTAATGCCGAGTTTTAACTGCAAATTCATAGAAATATGCTGCAGCTTCCAAGGTTCTATGGTAATATATGTCTTAGCAATTTTATCAGGATGTTAATAATGGCATATATGGAAGACTTCAGAAAATGAGAGTAAATACGGGTATTAGTCATACTTAGCAATTAATTATATACTTAAGAAGCTATAGAATTAAAATTAATTTGTTACATTAATTACCTAATTGAGTTAATGTTTAAATGAAAGCTGCTAAAGTGTTTAGAAAGAACAACAGGGTTGTAATATCACCATCATACCAGACTACAGAGGATTTCCATTTTTTTTTAGTTTTACCAGAAATAGATGTGACGTGGTCTGACTGGTCAAGGTCCTGAACAATCTGATTACTTTTTGGGATTTGACCAGATGATATCCAGAGGTTCCAGCATCATTATTTACGCTAATTAGCTTAGGTTAGTACTGAACACAAAGGATGACTGAGCAAAGAATTGGTAAGCTGTGCAACACATTTTCTGCAAACATTTTATAGAGTTGGTTGTGGCAGTTAATGAGTTAATAGCATTCAAAAACAGAGCTCTTTAGTTGGGGATTTTTTCAATGTATTTTTCATATCTATTTCATATAAATGACAAATAAGCTCTTTCACAGGGTGGGGCTCAGGGGAGCCAGATTCAGTGTGGCAGAATTATTTTGGGAGGCATTTGCATTGTAAAGGGACTGTTTTATGGAGAACAGTATTTGGAGTTCATGTGCATGCAACAGAAGCTGAAAGCTCAGAAAAAAGATAGACAGAAAAATTATTTCCTTCTAGCAAGATAGTCTGAGCCACTATCTAATCAGGCCATTTTAAGTTGAGCTGAAGAAGCTATTGGGAGAGTGGTAGAATTTACTCAGGTCTTATTCCACTGCAGTGAGCTGAAATAGTTTGAAAGTATTTTTGATTTCTGTTAGTCTGCATTTTATAGTTAATATTTGAAGAATAAAATGTGTACCATTTTTTAAATATCTTGAAAAATTAATTTTGGTTTTATTGGACAACAGAGGAATAGTACAGAGCTTTATCATTACAAAGATCTTTTTCTCCTGTGTCTTTATAGAGTCATTTCACTTGCATATATACACCACCACAACTGGGAAATCACCAACTGATATCTACAGACTAGAAAGCAGAGCAAGAATTATGCTAAAAAGTCTGCCTCTCTGCCAGGGGTTGGAAAGCAATAGGGAAACTGAAAATAGAGAAGCCTAGGATCTGGCTTGATTTAAAATCATACTGCAAAGGTTTAAATGCTCCCTCAGTTGGTATCCACTCAGTTGTAGATACGCACAGGCACATATATAAGGTGGCATTAGGTTGGAGAGTAACAAGACAAAGTTCCCTTCTAACTACTTTTTTCAGCAAGGGCTTTCTCTGTTGTGGTAGATCAGAGGGACAGCGATAATTAAGGAAAGAAGAAGCTGGCATTCCCTATAAAGGAAGCTAACCTATGGGAAAGAGATACTAAGAAATGGAAAATCTAGGACATCACTTATTTAGAAAGCATCTGAATGTTAAAGATCAGTGAGATATAGTTCCTAGTGTTCAGACAGAACTCTGTTCCTGTTTTTGTCTTAGAAAGATGTCAAACTACAGAGGAAGGGAGAAAGCAAGGACAATAGAAATTACAATCCAATTTTTTTAGTTTGGCCCAAGCAGTGTTCAGTTATTGAATTTGTATAAGATCCCCACCAGGACATGAATAAACTGTAGATGGTACAAGTTTCCTGAGCACACAAGATTCATGCCCATGACTGGAGAGCTTGAAGTCTGTGCATGGGCAAATATTCCTCCTGGTTTACAACCTGATAGTCTTTTCAATTAGATGCAGGAGTCCACTGAATGGGAGTGTGAGTCATATTTATTTTCCAGTAAGTCATGAAAATAGCTTCAGTTCAACTGCAGTGGTTCTATAAAAATATAGACCGTTTTCAGCTATGGACAGATCATAACTTTTGGATGTCCATAATGCTTTGGGTGACATTTTGATCACAACGAACTCATTGGGCATAGAAAGAGAAGAGTTTCACCCAGAAATTACAGATTGAGATCTAGAAAAGGGGCCAGCTTTTTACATATGTTCTTAAATTTTCCTTGCATACAGTGAAGCTGAAACTACTTTGCTTGTTACCCATCATCTCAAATCCCACAATATTTCATCGATGCATACTAACCGTTCTCATGCAGAACTAGACCTAGAGAGTGAATCTATTCTTATGGCATGCTATGCTCAACACTTAATGATCCATAGCTGACAGTGACTGAAAGCCACTGAAAGCAAAATGACTGTAGTGTGTATGC
The DNA here is from genome assembly GCA_013398115.1 of Falcunculus frontatus. NCBI lineage: Eukaryota > Metazoa > Chordata > Aves > Passeriformes > Falcunculus > Falcunculus frontatus. The sequence continues at coordinate 498,889 of VZRV01004954.1, read as the reverse complement.
ACAGAATACTCCAGAGATGGTTACTGTAGGACATTGCTAGGATTTCAACACCAGGGTATAAATAAACGTATAACTGCAATACAATAATATTTAAAGGCAGAGGGAACAGGTGACTAATTTGGCTTAGTTTCTGAACCACACTGGCCTTTAGTAATGGCAAGCATTAATGTCTCCAAATATATCTGAACAGATATTTTACTAGATGATGGTAATATCAATTATTTTTAAGGTAGTCTGATTATTTTCATTATAAGGTTCTACTTGCATTTGTTCCAAACATCAATAAACTTCATCTATTTTGGTATATGTTTCTCCATTGCAAGTGATTGCTTCAGATTGATTTTCTTTGTGGTTTTCCTTTTTTGTTTCAGCTTTAATGTCATATAAAACAGCTCATTTATTTCTGAGAATTAAGGCAGAAAATAATATATTGTTTGCCAATGTTAAATGACTGCCAGACTTTTTTTAAAAACATCACAAAGCATCACACTTTGGAACAGTTACTTAGAAATTTGTTGGGATGGGCCTTTGTTTAAAAGATAGTTCCGTAGTCTTCTATATTAAAATCTTCTCTGTTAAATATTTTCAAAATCAATGTTAATATACAACATAAAGATGATTAACAACTATTGCCTCATATATCTTTGCTCATGCTCTTTTAATTTGCATCTCCAAGACATTGCTAAATAGCAATTTTAGACTGTTGATGGTATTCTTCTGGAGATGTGACAGAAAGAAACTGACCAGTTCAAGTGAAATACAGTCCAGTACAGACCAGAAAGTGTAAATAGGAGAATAGAATGGAAATAAAAGTGTGAATTTAGCAGTGAAACAGGCAGCATGAGAAGAAAACTTCCAATCTTAAGTTTCAATTTAAATTTGATCTTGAGTTTCAACAACTAATTGGTCATAGAGACTAAGGATAAAGATGGGGAAATTGTGGGAAGCCAAAGATATTGGTTTTTCACAGGTAACTTTCCATTTCTTATAAAAAACATACTAAACAGGAAACCCTAGTGTTCTGCCTAATAAATAAAGTTATTTATAATATTAATATTGTCAAGCCCCATTTTATCCTTAGGCCATGAGGCAAATTTTTCACCATGTCATGGTGAAGTCTCTCTTAAAGTATAAACCAAAGCAGACCAAAATAAGATTAAACCTGCAGCTGTCTATAACCACCTGGATGTTAGGGGGAGAGACTGGGCATGATAGAAAACACAGGGTTTCACTTGCAGTACCTAGGATGCAAAATGTCTAGGCACTAAGAAAGGAGGAACATACTTTCTCTTCTCTTCTCTAAGGTAGTACACTAGTGCTAAGTTCCACAGTCCCTGCCACTGGTAGACTTCACCAGTCCTGTTTATATGTATGGCTGGACAAAACTGTAGGGAGAGTTTAGGATTAAGTAAGAGTCAATAAGTGAAAAGTTTAATACACCTAACATTCAATAATTCCTTAAATTAGCAGCATAGGTTAATAGGAAAATTCAGTCTGGGAGGAACCCGATGAGTTTTCTAATCCAACCTCCTGCTCAAATCAGGATCAGCTGATAGATCAGAGCAGTCTATCCAGATGGGTCTGTAAAACTCTCAAGGATGGATATTTCACAACCTATCTGGTTGCTCCAAATGCTTTACTCTCCTAATACTGAAAAAAAAATTACTTTATATTCAGGAGCTGACTTCAAATTATGACTTACTATTTTGCCATACTTTTAGACAGTAAGTGATTAAAGAACAGAAATATTTTATAGAGATAAGCTACATCTGGAAAACAGGAAAGATTTCAAATGTGTCAGAAAAACATATGTTTAAAAGCAGAAATCTAAGACATTGGTTTCATACTACATGTAGATATTATCTATCTAGATGACAGCTAAACTCCCTATATTTAATCTCTAGTACATTATTTGCTACAGTAAGTAGTGTTTTAAAACAAAATGAGAGTATTTGGTGATAAGGTATGAGGGGGGAAGCGCACTATAGTATGTAACATTTTAAAATCACGATAACGTTTCATTATATATATTAATAAAGGTGATAGAAAGCTTGGGCAGACTATAATTCCTTTTTGTGTGGAATAGTATCCTGTCCCAAGAAAAAAACATCTTGCACAAGTGAAGGAAATTCATTTGACCTCAGGAAGATGTGGGGCTTTTACGAGAAAACTTGGATAATCAGCTTCAGTGGTATAAGACTCAATTCTTCATGGACTATATAGGATATGTGCATTTAAGCCCTGAGAATGACCTCAACACTTTTTCAATGAAGAATGGTGCATTTAGTAGATCTTGGTTTTACCAACACTTACCTACAGATTTTATGGTTTTCTTGTTCTTCCTATTAGGGGTATCTCAAAGAAAAATATGCCTTGCCCTCTCCAACACGTACTGGTCAACTGCAATGGTACCCATATTTTATCATAATTAACAGAAAGTAGAAAAGTCCCTCAGGTTTCTAGAAATTGTTATAATTAGGATAGGTTTATACTTCTGATTCAGAAAAGTAAAACAGAAATTCATGAAATGGAAATTATTAATGGATTCAATATTGCCCTCTTACTGCTAATGGTTTAAATAAATTATTGGTATAGAGATTCCCTTAGCTGTTTAAAAATAGCACGAGTATCTCCAATTATTCATGTTTAATGTTGCTCAGTGAATGAGGGTGAATCTTTGACCCTATTAATGCCTTGTTAGAAATGAGATGGATGTCTAGAATTTTGGGGATCACACAGCTCTATTATAGCAGCTATATAAGAGTACTTAAGCATCAAGAGTTATAGAATAATTAGAACCACTTAATGTTAGGAATTTTTACTGGTACTAAACAAAAATTTTGAAATAGTCTTTGTATGTGTCTATGCACATGTGGATGCACATGTATGTCCATGCATATAACACAAGAGAGGTTTAAAGAACACCACACAAAACAAGGTCAGTAGAGGCTATTCATTATCAAGACAATACTAAGAGAGACTATTGTTTGTCATGTGTTGGAAAAGAAATAATGGCCTTCTTGTTGAAGGATCTTATAACTTTCTCCCAGGTGTTGCTTTTTACACTGTGCTTGAATTACCAAATGCCTAATTCTGTTATCTTGGGTATAACCAGCAAAATCCCAATGCAGGCCTACGGCACAGGCAAGTTTTTTCACATTTCATATGCATAGTGGTAATTTGCAATAAAATATTCTTTCCTAGATTATGTGCAATTTTTGTGTTTGATTCTCCTAATATTCTAATTCTATCAGGCTACCATTCTCCAAGCTGTACTTTTTGATTGAAGTGTAGTTCATGAAGTGGCTTGATATATAGAGTTGTATCAAGCTGTGGAAAAAGCCAGGTATGTTTTGTAGCTGCTACCTTAGACTTTGAACTGTAGTTGTAACCTTGGTACTGCTTTACATTTTGGAATCAGGGTTACACAGTTGTTTATATCCTCATTCTTTTATGTCTGTCCTGTCCTGCTAGGGATCCTTTAATTATTTAACACTTAGATCTGATATATAAATATAGGAGTATTCATGCGAAATTGTGTGATGATACAGATACATGTTTAGGCAACTGAAGAGAATTACTAAATTCATTGAAAGGAGAAAAGAGCAACTAATTTCTCTCATTTATTTGCTTTTTTAATCCTTTACCATTCCTGGTTATGATGATCACATTCAGAGATGAAAATATTCTTTCCATGTTTGATATAACTGACATCTTAGCTGTAGGAAAATGAAAAAAAAAAAAAAAACTTGCACCGTATTGCTGGACTCACCAGGGAAATAAGCACATGTGACTTGCAGAGTTGCAAAAGTTTTCTGACATCTTCTGTCTTCTCTCCACTCTTGATCCAGTTCCCAGGATGTTTAGGACTCCCAGGATGCACCTACATCACATGCAGGCATAGAAATCGTCAGCAAGAATAAACTTTCCTGTAAAACCAATTGGAAGGAATAGAAATATCTTGACTCCCAGTTCAGAGGATGCTTCTTATTTTCCTAAATATGCAGTGTGCTACAAGTGTTGATACCCAATTTAACCAGTGTGGGAAAATGCATGTCCTCAGATTTTAATAAATGAAGGCAAATCCTAGTTTCATATTTTGTCCTGCTTCATGGTCATTCTAATGGTGATCAAAAAAAACCAGAAAGCATGAAGGAATTACTTACCTGTTGAGTATGGTACATTTTTTGTGGAATTAACTATGTTGCAAAGCAAGAATAACCTCCCAAAGGATGTAGTTTTGTAACTAGCTTTGTAACTGCAAACATTTTCAAACAGAAAAGTGCTTAGAAGGCATTTACTGGCATTTGTGTGGTCTTTTTTGTGCCTATAAAATACAATTACAAAGTGAGTATGATAAGAGCTCTTTTAAATGGGGCTTATTTCTTATTTTTTTAAGCTTACCTGGAATAAGGTAGCATTCATTTATCTTCTGGACAAGTATATAAAGTATATCAAAAAGTTATCTGCAAAGGCTTACAAAATTTCTGTGCATCTGCATATTTCTACAGCACTGCAATGCAACAAGTAATTAATACGCTTGGCAAAGTAACTGGTTGAAGGGGTAATAGCTTCTGCTACTGAGAGAATACCTAATGTGGTTTTAAACTGTAAATGAAGAAACATAGCTATCACAAATTTCATTACCCAATACTTTTCTTATTTTCATTACATTTTATGTACTTTTAACCATTATAGAGTGATAAGAGGTTTTATTTTCTTAAGATATTAATATTTATGCACTTTCATTATTGCCAGAAAGCCAACATCTTCTCAACGGTCAAGATGAGGTTGTCTCCAAATTGTTGAACTACAACATTAGTTCATTTATTATTCATAGAGCTCATAAATACCCATGCCATCCAAAATAGCCTTAAACAATTTCACTTGAGCATGATCTGAATTCTTTTTTTCCTTGGGGAGTTCTATTTTCTGGTATATAATTATATGTCATCAGCTGTGACTAGAAGAACTCTACTCCACCCCATTTCTTACAATAAATGACAGATATTATAGCCTAGAGCTAGTAAAATATTTGACTAACTAGAAAACAAAAACAAGCAACATGGAGTGGTTATTATTTTTGACAAAAATATTAATAGATCACTAATAAGCTTTTTTTAAGTCTGCTTTATATAAAATTTGAAAGACTGTTCTTGAAAGAGATAGAGTCCAGGAAAACCCCACAGCTAATTTAAAGTCATTGTAGAGAAGAATGTAGTAAGTGACCTTTAAAAATATTTGAACTGTGATTTATACTAGTCCTTGTATATATGAATGAACAGATTCATAAATAGCTAGAGAAAACATTATCTACAGCTGTATACTCTGCTCCTAATTTGGAGGTTTGCAATCCTTTGCAATGAGAGCAAACTACAGAATCCTACAAAGAAGGAAATTTTCAGTGAGGCTGTTTTTCCTTAACATACCAAGCTCTGAAGTGAAAATATTTCATCGTTTTTTGTTGACTGACCTGTTTATACCTAAAGGAGACAGAGCAAGGCAGGCCCCACAAGGGGTGAAGACTTTCTGCAGCAACTCAAGTAAGTTATCATATTTGTGATTCAGTCTCCTAAGCTGTGACCCGTGGGAGAAACCTCAGTTTAACTCCAAACCCATACTCATTATTCTTGCCCTCTGTACACTTCCATGTTTCTTTAAAGTGACTCTCTTTCAAATTATGAGCTATGAATTACAATGGATCATCCACATGGAATGTTATCTAAGTATTTCTAATTTGGTATTTAAAAACACATACATTGTAGCTAAGACAGGAACAAATGCTTGTCATACACAGAAAAAATTAAGTCAGGATGAAAATAAAAGTGGCTAAGATTAGAGCTGAGGGGGTAAATATATCTTGACAAGGTGCTAAAAGGAATATCACTGTGATGGGTTGATCTTGGCTGGATGCCAGGTGCCTATTGAGGTGCTTTGTTACTCCCCTCTTCTCAGCTGGACAGAGAGTGAAAATAAAATGGAAAACAATTCATGGGTTGAAATAAGGCAGTTTGCTAAAGCAAAGGTGAAAGGTTGTGCATGCACAAGCAAAGAGAAAAAAAATAAATTATTCTCTCCTTTCCATCTGCAAGTGATGTTCTGCCACTTCCTGGGAGGCAGGGCTTCAGCACACAGAGCAGTTGCTCTGGAAGGCAAACACTGTAAATAACAAATGCCCCCCTTTTCTCCTCCTTTTCTTAGATTTATATCTGAACTGGTGCCACATGGTATGGAATATCCCTTTGGTCAGTTTGGGTCAGCTGGCCTGGTTGTGTCCTCTCCCAGCCCCTTGATGGGGGGTGGATATTGAGAGACAGCGCTGATGCTGTGCCAGCCCTGCCCAGCACTGCCCACAACACTGGTGTGTTATCAACCCCTTTCCAGCCACCAATGCACAGCACAGCACTGTGAGTGCTGCCACAGGAAAAATTAACTTAATCTCAGGCTAGACCAAATACAGCAACATACAATACTGACAATTCAAAATAATTTTTAAAATCAAATAGATTCGTGGAAGGAAAAGAGGTAACAAGCTCAACAGTGGAATAATGACTTTCAACCCTGACATTGGAATAAATATATGAGCAGTTTTATTCCAGAGTCATCATGAAGCCTGCTTTTTAAGTACTTGAGATGAGTGTACATAGTCTCTTGAAGCAGTAGTTAAAATAATACAGGGGGAAATAAATGTCCTTTTACAAGGAAATTCGACTTAATTCTACACATTTAGCAATGAAAATTTGTATTTACTTAAATTAAAAATGGTTGTCAGAAAATTTCTCCAAGTTAGAAAAGAAAAGGAAGTAGGTGAATGGCAAATGCCTGTAAAAACCAATGTTATTTCAAATTTCTTCTCTGTGGCCCTGGTCCTATTGATGTTGATTTTTCTTTCAATGGGACCCTATGATTATATTTCTTAAGTTGCTTTTAAACTGAGGCTCAAAATTAAATGTTTTCATTTTCTGATATTTTGATATAAAATGAATTTTACATTAAAAAAAGAAAGAAACAAACAAACCCCCAACTTGTGAAAGAACAACAAATCAATAGGGCACTACTATGTAGAAAAGTAGATATAGGTTTTGTCCAAGCACATTTTCAAAAAATCAAGATGCCATGCAGATAAAGGAGAAGGAGCCTACTGGAGGAAAAAAATAACTGAAAAAGAGACGTATCTGACATTGACTGGAAATACTGAAGAACCTCTTAAACAAAAATAAAGAAATAGCATCTGTTATTGAGATTAAAAAAAGAAGACATTTGAGATAGTCCCTTCACAATCTGCAGACTCCTTTGTGCACAACTAAATTTGTTATTGTATTTCCCTTGTAAAAAAGCATTCAGTGACTAAATTTTAATTAAGAGAATCAATAACATTTTTATCTGTTTTTCCTTGGAAAGGATAAGATCTTAAAACTAAGATCTTAGAAGACCTTGGATTAGATTTTAAAAAAATAACTGCATCCATGTCTTTTCATAGGATCATAGAATCATGGAACTAGGTTGGAAGGAACCTCTAGGTTCTTCTGCTACAACTTTTCTTGGCAAAAGCATGGTCTAGACAAGAGGGTCCAGCCTCATGTTCAGTGAAATCCTAAGTGTCCAATGTTGGGAAATACACTTCTACCCTGGGACAATTATTCCAATGCCTGATTGTTCCTATTGTGTAAACTTTTTCTCTTGTGTCCTGTTAGAATCTCCCTAGGCACAGCTCCTACCCATTACCCCTTGTCTTTTCCATGTGACTCTTTGTCAAAAGGAGTCTCCATTTTCTCTGTAGCCACCCTTTAAATACTGGAACATGGGGATAAGGTCTCCCCTAAGCCTCCTTTTCTCAAGGCTGAACAAATCCAGCTCTCTCAGCCTTTCCTCACCTGTCAGGCTTCCCAGTTCTTTGAACATCTCTGTGGCCCTTCTCTGGACCCTCTCCAGTCTGTCCACATCCTTTATTGTACAATGGGGACCAAAACTGAACACAGTACTCCAGATGTGACCTGACAAGTGCTAAGCAGAGTGGGATAACGACTTCTTTATCTCTGCTGGTGATGCCAGCATTGATGCAACCCAGCATTCTGTTGCCTTTCTTTGCTGCAGCAGCATACTGTCCACTCATATGGAGCTTGTTATGCACCAGGTCCTTCTGGTTTATTTCCTTCAGGCTGCTCCCCAGACAGGTAGATCCCAGCCTGTGCTGCACTCCTGGATTTTGCTGTCCTATATGAAAGACCTTACATTTGTCCCTGTTCTTCATAAGGCTCTTGTCAGCCCACTCTTCCACCCTATCCAGGTCTTCCTACAGGGTGACTCTCCCTTCTGAAGCATCCATTTCCCCATTCAGTTTGTCAGCAAACTTCACCAGGGTACACTTGATCCCATCTTCCAAAATGAACAGATTAAACATTTATGGGCCCAATATTGTGATCCCTGGGGGACAGCATTTGTGTCAGGTTGACAGTTTGAAAAGGAGACGTTTTCCAGCACCCTCTGGGTGCATCTAGTCAGTTCCCCACCCAAAGCAGACCATTAGACCACAGTGCATCAGTTTCTTTAGGATAAGGCAGTGGGAAACCACATTGAAGGCCTTGAAGAAATCCATGTAGGCAATGTCCAGTGCTTGTCCCACATCAGCCAAGCAAGTTACTCTGTCATAGAAAGCAATCAGGTAATTCACCCTTGGTGAATCTCTGCATTGGCTTTTCCCAAATACATGCTTCATCTGACATGCGGGAGCCTGCAGGAGGTTTCAGTAACTTCTTCAGGGACTGAAGTAAGACCATATATTATAAAGTTTTTTGGTTTTGCCCATACACCATGCTGCATTAAATTAACATATCTTGAGAGAAATGAAATAATGAAGTATCACCGAAAATATAGTTGAGAATCAACTTCTGGAATCTGTTGGGTTTAGCCGTTAGTAAAAGAATTTTTCAGGTCACATTATTCTTGTGAGAACAGAGGCTCCTGCTGAATCTATTATCCAGTTTCTTTGTATGTTCTGTAACTGATAAGTTATCAATGAAGTCCTTTTATATGTAAGAAAATCTATTAAAGATTTATTGAGGTTATTAAGAATTATGTTAAAACATGCCATAGGAATTAAAAAAGAAAAAAATAATTAGCACTCAGAAGACACACACAAAAAATATTTGAAAATGGAATTAAGCTAGTTTCTCTCCATTTATTTAAACATAGAAGTGACAGCTTAATAAAGCATGGTTTTCCTGGACAGAACAAGTAGCTAGGGTTAAAATAGGAGTTTGTTTCTTATATGCTGGGGTTTTGCACCTAAAAACCCAAATAAAACATGATTAATTTATTTATGATTAAAAAAAAATATATGTATACTAAAAGTATCAGGATTGCAAAAAAGTTAGTAATGCACAATAGAAAAATCATTGAATGGTTGTTTCCAAACAGGTTTTCCTTTTGACTTCTTCATATTTACACACAACAGAAAAAGTAATTTTATTTAATGTATGTCTTTACCTGTATTTTGAAGAACATTTTTTCAGCATTAGTTTGTCTTAAGGAGTTCTCAGCTATCAGTGTAGTCCTTATGCCATTTTCTCAGTTAAGCTAGCACAACTGTTTGCAGGTCTGGACGATGAGATTGAAAAACTGATCCAGAGTTAAAATAAGCCATTTTTCCAAGTTATTTTTAACAAAGGGAAGTGAAGATAAGGAGCATCAGAAATGTAGGGACTGCCTGAGACAGCACAGGTACTGAAAGAAGTGTTTATCAAACTACAGCCTTTCATGTCTCACTCTGCCACATATGTGCAAAAGCTAGAATTTAGAAGTAATTCAGTCGTGAGTGCTCACTGACTCACTGACTGCAGTAAGGCTACATCATGTATCTTTTTTTTTTTTTTTCCCTTCTGGCTATTACCAGGGCATGAAGGAGGACCCTAAAATAAATTTGAGGGTATCTAATTTTAAAATATATTTAGTATAAATTTTATTTGGGCTGCAAAGCATTGTGATTCATAGAACATCATGAAAACTTCTCTAAACAGAAGCAGAGACAACAGGAATCCTGGAAAACTATAGATACTATGATAAAAAGAGCTGTATCATTGCAGTGTATAGCAAACAGAACCTGACTATATTTTCAATGTATTAGTTTGTCTCTTGTTCCAGAGCTACAAATAGGTCTTGAAATGATATCTTATACATTCTGAAGATTTTGACAAAGCATCCTCCTACTCTCAAGAAGTGTAATTATAACTCATATGGTATGAAATTGAGCCTCAAAAATCCCTGAAACAGAGCCCTGTGTCAGCCTATCTTAGTGCTAAATACATTCCAGGCTGTGGTGATATGACGAAACTAGCCCTGACACAAGAAGTGCAGACTGCAACATTTGGTAGTCTTTCAACATATGAGTGTTTCAAAAAAACCACAATAGCCTTTTAAAGGGAGCTTTTATGTGTTTTCTACTACGTGGAAACAACACTTGCAGCTGCATTCCAATAACAATAATCAGGAAAGGAATGAAGATTATTTTTTGCTATTTTTTAACATGTAAACTTGGTGATTAGAAATTAAAAATACATATTGCCTGAAATCTAATTCAACACAAAATAACACATGCTGTTCTCATTGCATACTTTCAGCATGGGATGCTAAACAAACAGATTGCAGTAGTTTGCTTGAAACTAAATGAGAGATCTCAAAGACAGCAGGAATAACAGATTACCAGTATATTGATATCAATAAATAATGATTATTAATCACAATAAAAGAATTAAAATCCAGCAGAAGTGTCTATATAAAACAAATTTTCAAGCCTGATTGATTCGAATTTCTCAGAAATTTGGTTTCAAAACACTTTGTGGAGGACTGAATGATTATAAGGTTTTGTCATAAGTGAAGTCAGTAACAATTTTGACCTTGCTGACTGGTCAGTCTGATTGTTTTTGAAAATCCCATATGATTTGATTATAATCACACTTTATCAAAGTAACATCTGAAACGTTTTTTTCTGAGTAAAATGTATATTGATGTTAAAAAATTTAAATAATTCTGAGACCAGAGAAGACAGGGAAAATGGTGTATCTTACTCAGCTAATATGCATAAAATACATCCTTTTTATTCCACCAATTTTTAAAATTTATTTTCATAATTTTGTTTAAGAAGTCAAGTCATATATGCCCTGATAACAGGTTTTTTTTGTTATTTCTAGTATTCTTTATCCCCATAAATTGAGTCTTAATATTGAAGAAAGATATGAAAACACTTGACATTTTCATAGATTGAAAAGAAGTTCCCTCTGAACAAATAGTCTGTGCTGAAGGTCCCACATGACACGAGCGAGCACCAAAGCCTGGCAGTGATAGCAGCACCAGTCCCAAAGGCAGTACAAGTGCCTCATTGAGGCTCCATCTATATCAGTCAGCATCGCTATTTAATCTGCATTGACTTGAGCATCTGAATTAGTATCCTGACAGTGCTTTTCTGTGCCAGGCAGCTATCTTGACTAACTTGATTTTAGGTTGAACCAGGGTATAGAAACACCCGCTGGCCCTAGAATGGTTACTGGAAACATCTGTGAGATCCTTGTGGAACTGCCCTCGCTTAGAGCCACTTCTCCTGAGTCTCCCTGAACAGTCAGAGACTGCATGGACAATCTGCACAAATGAGTCAGTTCTTCCCTCCCAGAGACTGACACAAGTGCTGGTTTGTCAGTGATTTTATGCTCTCATTGATTTTTCTATTATGTATACATTCCTATTTTATCATGTAGGAGAAAGCTATCATTCATTATTTAATAATTAAATCATGTCTTATAAATGGAAACATTTTTTGAAACGTAAACTTTTAATATATTTCAATACTAATTTTTTTTTTAATCTTATTTTATATTCTGCACTGCAAAGTATATTTCTGTATTGCTTTGTGACATGTTTCTTTTCAAATGCCTGTGTAATTCTAGTACTCAATGTATCATAGAACATCACTGGAAAATGTATCTATGTACACGAAACAGAAATCCATACTGGGAAGTCTATTGTGACATTTCCATTCTAAGACATTTTTCAAAAGAAACATGATACTAAACAGAATACATTATCCATGGTGTCCAAGACCCAACTGTAAATAATTCCAAAGTTTATTAATCTACTCTGTCTTTAAACTGTTTTGTTTTTTTTTTTTCTAAAATCAATTTGGAATCATGATTTAAAAGCTCCATAGAATCTTTCAAAATTTTGAATTTTTAATTTTACTATTTTTCAGCATCTATTATTGTGCAAAGTGCTACCCAAGTAAAGACTTTTAAAGACTGTAGAATCACTTTTTGAAGTATGAGGAAGTTGGTTAGGCATTATCTTTTTCTTTCTTTTTTTCCTTTGAATGACCAAGGAGTGACCCTACTGCTCTTTACAACTACGTGAAAGGAGTTCATAGCAAAGTGGAGGTTGGTCTCTTCTCCCAGGCAACCAGAGACAGGACAAGAGGACACGGCCTCCAGCTCCGCCAGGGGAGGTTTAGGCTGGACATCAGGAAGAATTTCATCACAGGGTTGTTAAATATTGGAAGGGGCTGACCAGGGAGGTGGAGGAGTCACTGTTCCTGAAGGTGTTCAAGATATGACTGGATGTGGCACTCAGTGCCATGGTCTAGTTGACAAGGTGGTGATCGGTCAAAGGTTGGACCCGATGATCCCAGAGGTCTTTTCTAACCTAAATGATTCTGTGATCCTGTGACTACAAACAGATTTCACAGAATGTATTCCTTACCCAACATATTTAATTTTCAAGAATTTTTAAAATTATCATTCCAATTGATTGAATGTACAATATAGAATTGAATAAATTGGTTTTGGCACTATTCACAAAAAATTCAAGATATATTGATTAATAGTGATTGTTCCAAAAGTATATTGTATTTTGGTCTCTTTTAACTAAGAATTTAAAAAATAATAATTTTACACCTGTTTATACACTGTTTCATAAACAGGGGAAGGCAATTTTATCAAATTTTAAATCTGTTCAATCTTTTACTATTACAAGCCAGAGGCTTGGAGGAGGCAACAGCAAGATACACTGGCCAGGATCAGCACTTACATTTAATTGTTCTTGTCATGTTTCTACAAAGCAATTAATTGAATACAGAAATATTGTATTCACAGAGAACTGTGCAGTCAGATCTCCTTCTGATTTATTTAATTGCCTCAGTGAGAGGACAGAACGTTTTGAAAATCCTGTTCCTCACTCGTATTGTAAAGGAAAATTATATTCTAATAAATATATGATTTCTTTTGTGAATAATCACTCAGATTAATAGTATGTGATTATATATTATATTCTCTCTATTTTCCTTATAATATATGTGAAAAAGGACTGAATAATGTCATTTGGATCCTAGTTCATAACCTAAGTCACATTCAGTGAATGGCAAGTCCACCTCTGTAATTTCTGACATCAAAAGTGGTAAAATTCTAAGTGTTCTTAGAAGGCTAAGTGTTAAGAAGTGAGCTCTAAAACTAATATTGGGAAAACATATTTTAAATTAATATTGAATTTATACTTTTTTTTTAATGTTTATTAATACAGGGGAAAGAGGGGAATCCTATTAAGACATGGTTCATTTATTTCAGTGATACTTTTGAAAATATGTTGGTGAAAAGTCAGAGGCTGCAGATGAATGTATTTTATATCCATTGGGTATGTGCTCTCCAGATTGAGTTCAAGTAATAATCATAAAAAGCAAATCCAAAATTAGGCTGCATTGGTAGTATTTGGCCACTCTTAAGTGTCTGATTAATGATAGAACCTGTTAAGATGACAGGCATTTCTAAGGGACTCCCCAAAGAGTGAGGTAGTTTAATGAATTATTTTTCATTTTGATTTAACTCAGAAACAAATTGTGAGTACACTAAAAAGTATAGGGTGGTCTCTGTTCACTGTAAGGAACTTGACATTCACAATTAAGGCAGAACAGATCTCATCCTGGTGGGGGTGTCACATTACAGGCCAATGTCACATGCATAGATTGACAATGACTAATTGAGAGAAGTCAGAGTAAGAATGAAATTATGTCTGACTCTAAATATCCCACAAATGCCAGGGATGGAATGAAAAGCACAGCTAACTACAACTGCTTGTAAAGAATATCACACATTCCAGTGGCATTATCAGGAATTATTTGATACTTATGTCATTACAATATTTTCTATACAAAGTAAGAAATACATCTTTTAACTGCTCAAAATGGAACTTTTTTTTTCATCTTGGACCATCCCATGCATCAGAGTTCATCTTCTCTTCATGATTAAGTTGCCAACACAAAACCCAATTCACTTTACCTTCCCACATTTAGATAAAATTTTATTAGTGCAAGAAAAATACCTTTAAAGGCACTGATGAATCCTTTCAACCAAATCAGGGTTACACTGACCTTCAGATAAGTTTTTCCAAGATTTTATCCATTCTGATAATCTCTAATTATTTAGTGACTAAAGGTTTCGATCAAAGATTTGTTTCCCATTTGCACACAGGTTAGTAAAAGTCAATTCCTGTCTCAGTGACCTTTAATATGTTTGGAGACTGAAAATAAGTTATAAGTACAGATAACGTGAAATTTTTTCAAGAAACCTCAAGATCCAGGTCACTCAGGAAAAACCTTTTATGCTGAAATAGAAATAAATATATTAAAGAAGATATGCTGAAGTAATGATTACTTCTGCATTTGCTATGCTGTTAGATTGTGCCTTTCATTCAGTACAGTGAGAAAAAAAGGTTTACTAAAGTCTTTTACTGAAGCCTTTTTTGCTGTAGTATATGGAAAATTACTTCTTCATTATACACATTGTTACAATAAATAACCAAGAGAGCCAAGTTTTCTAATATCAAGGCTGTAATTTTTTTAAGACATTTTGAAAGTAACTGCAATTTCATAGTTATAAAATAATTTAAGCTGGAAAAGACTTCTAAGACAATTGAGTCCAACCTTTAACCTAGCTCTTCAAAGTTCACTACTAAACCACATCTGCAAGCACCACATCTACAGTTCTTTTAAATACCTCCAGGAATGAGACTGAGGTGACTCAATCTCTTCCCTGTGTAGCCTGTTCCAGTTCTTGACAAACCTTTCTGTGATGAAATTTTTCCTAATATCCAATCTAAACCTTTGCTGGCATGACTTGAGGCCATTTCCTCTTGCACTGTAACTCATTAATTTGGAGAAGAGGCTGACCCCCACCTGCCCACAACCTCCTTTCAGGTACTTGTAGAGAGTGAAAAGGTCTCCCCTGAGCTTCCTATCCTCCATGTTAGACAACCCCAACTTCCTCAGCCACTCCTCATAAGAGTTGCTATCAGGACTGCTCACCAGTCCCATTGCCCTTCTCTGGACACACTCCAGCACCTCAGTTCCTGAAGGGAATGACCCAGAACCGGACATGCACTCGCGGTATGGCCTCACCGGCGCTGAGTACAGGTGGATGATCACTGCAATGATCCTGCTGGCCACACTACTTCTGACACAAGCCAGGATGTCATTGGCCTTCTTGGCCACCTGGGCACACTGGCTCATGTTCAGCTGGCTGTCAACCAGCCCCCCCATACAGCTTTCCAGCTACTCTCTCCCAAGACTTGTAGCATTGCCCACAGTTTTTCTGACCCAGGTGCAGGACCCAGCTCTTCACCTTAAACTCATCAATTTTTTCTTGGTTTATGTCCCCTATCCAGATCCCTCTGCAGACCCTTCCTACCCTCATGCAGATCAACACTTGCACCCAAATTGGTGTCATCTGCAAAGTGTCCGAGGGTGCACTTGATCCCCTCATTCAGATCATTGATAAAGATATTAAACAGGACTGGCCTCAATATTGAGTCCTGAGGAAAACCAGCTGGATGTAACTCCACTCACCCCCACTCTCTGGGCTCAGCCATCCAGCCAGATTTACTCAGTGAACAGTGCACCCAACCAAGCCGTGAGCAGCCAATTTCTCCAGGAAAATGCTGTGGCAAACAGTGTCAATGGCCTTATTCAAGTCCAGGTAGACTGGGCAGGTAGAGAGACAGTCCACAACTGATGTAGGTAAGCTGTTCTTAACTGTAATATAAAGGTGTTCCAGATATACAACACAAATCCCTCCTACTGCAACCAGTTATTTTTGCTTTGCATTTAGTGACAACATTGACAACTAATTATTGTTCTCCTTACAACAATTTGTATATTGGAAGACTGTTAACGTATGACGCCAAGATTCTCTTTTCAAGACTAAACAAGAATGGCTTTTAATATATTTCATTCATTCTTTGAGAGTGGTTGTATTTTCCACATCTATTAACCTTTTGTTGCTTCTATCTCATCCCCTCCTTTCCTTAGGACTTAAAACTGCATTCAGTAATCCTCTTAAGGTTTCACAAATGCTGACTAGAGTGAAATAGTTATTCCTATGTCTCAGGACTTACATATTTTAAATCATCCTTTTTCTACTGGTTTTGCAATATTGGCTAATGTTCCATTTGCAACCCATTGTAATCCTGAGCCATTTTTCTGCAGTATATCTGCCTAGCGAGCCATTCTGCATTTTACATTTTCCTTCCTAGGCAGTTTGCATGTCTTTGTTACATCCTATTTTATTGCTTTGTACCATTTCTCCAGTTTATCAAAATTGTGTTGAATATAATTCTACCTTCCAGAATTTCTACAACTTTCCTGGTTAATGTTATCCACAAATACTGGTCCTTCAATTGTAATACAAATATTGCATAATGCTGCACTCAAGTTATTTCTTTCAGTCTGTCAGTGAACAGATGTTAAGGTGTTTCTGCTAAATGATTCTGTAGCGCGGTCGCTTGTTCCGCTCTGGCCGCCCAGTGGCCAGACAGGCGACGGCTACAAAGGCTCCGGCCTATGGGCCACTCAATGTGGTAGCAAAGGAGCCAGCTGTAGGCTGCCTGTGTCAGGCTCACGATTGAGCAGGCTGCAGGAAGATGGATGCTTGGCAACCAGGCGAGGGCTAGGAATAAGGAGGGACTCCTCGGTGCCTTCAATCCCAGCTTTATCGGAAAGGGTGTGGAGCAGGGAGGTGCTGGAAGGGTAGGCAGTCCAACGAGAGAGTCGGGGAAAGACGGTTGCACGCCCCTTTTAAGCCGGGGCCGTGCAGGGAGGAGACAAAGGGATAAACCAATCGGGGGATGACAAGGGTTTGACAGGGACAAATCAGAAGGGCACGGGGGAGGAACATATTTGAATTAACCAATGGGGAACCGAACAGAACAGAACTTTCTAGACATTAATACATATGGAACAGAGGGTCATAAATATGCATAAGGAGACAAACCAATGGGTATAACAGGAACAAAGAGGTTTCTAGAAAGAGAGGTGGAGTTGCGGTGGGGTGACACCCAGTGGGAAGGAGCCTCAATCGTCGACCCCGCCTTCGGGGTCGGACTCTTGGGCGGGGAAATCCACCCACTGAATGCCACTCAGCCCCAAAGTGGGCTGGACCACTGCAACATGATTCAACTGATTTTACTGTAATTTCCAGTGAGAACATATAACCATACTTCTGACAGTGTCATATGGAATTGTCACATGTCAGCAAAGAAAAAGCATGTCAATACTTCCCTGTTATTCACTTAATTTTGCTGCCACAGAATGGTATCGGATTGGCCTGCTGTGATTTGCAACTCTGTGGTGATTTCAGTAACTCTCCTGTGGTTACTTTTAATCAGCTTCAGATTTTCTAGGTGCTCAGAGAGAAAAATCACTGATTAATTATTTATTGCCTTAACATTCTAAGTGTTAGCTAGGAATGATACATAATACTCTCTTTCTTTTTAGTTTACTAGTTGTATTTTTCCATTAGATGTCCCTTCAGCCTTTATCTGTTCTGAAAAGTTCTCAAAGGTGACTACTAATGGTTCAAAGAAGATTTCAGATCATAAATACTTTAGGGAAAAATGTTGTTAAGTTGTGGTGATCTACGAACTTTTCTGTTAACCAATTCTGGCTTTATAGTTTTAGCACTTAGTTGCTAATGGTAATTATTTTAAGCTTCTGGTCACAATTAACCTCTTTGGTGAAGAATGAAGAAAAATATATTGAAGATTTTGCCCTCCGTTATGTCATCTATTATTTGGTCTTCATTTCTCTTAAATAATAGATTTTTTTTTCTTTCATCTTTTCTTTATTTTAATGAATCTTAGGAACTTTCTCATATTTCTTTTTACCCAAGTTTCATATGATGTGTATTTGTTCCTCGGTTTTTCTAATTTTGTTCATGCACAATTTCTTCTTTCTTGTTAGAGCCCCATAATACTTACCCACATATTGGAACAGACTCTAAAACAGGTCAGACTGAGTCCTATTAAAGGCACTAGGAATTATCACCAGTGACTTACATGGAGAAGGAATTTCATCCTAAAACGCAAAGGTTTTCCTAGGGCTTGGATTTGGCTCAAATAAAGTTAATTTTCTTCATAGTAGTTTGTATGGGGCTTTGTTTTGGATTTTGTGCAGAAAACACTGTTGATAATACAGGGATATTTTCATTACTGCTGCTTGCTCAGAGCCTTTTCTGCTTCTCACTCCACACCAGCAGCGAGGCTGGGAATGCACAAGAAGTTAAAGGGGATGCAACTGGGACAGCTGATCCAAGCTGACCCAAGAGATATTCTATACCATATATGCTCAGCACATAAAGCTGGGGAAAGAAGAAGCGGGGTGGTGACATTCAGAGTGATGTTGTTTGTCTTTCAAACTCACCCTTCTGTGTGGTAAGACCAGGTTATCCTAGAGATGTCTGAACACCTGCCTGCCCATGGAAAGGAGTGAATTCCTTTTACTGTTTTCCTTCCCTGCACAGCTTTCACTTCATCTATTACCTCATCCCATGAGTTTTCTCACTTTTCCAATTCTCTTCCCCATCTCACTGCAGGGAGTGACAAAGCCCCTGAGACCCATTTAGTTGCCAGCGGGGGTTAACTCACAACAGTCCTTGGAGCAGAGAAGTGCCATGTATAAGTCCCAATCACGCCCCAGAATTAAAGGCAGCTGTGGAGGATTGACCATGGTTGGATGTCAGGTGCCCATTAAAGCCACTCTATCACTGCCCTCCTCAACTGGATAGGGAAAATATAAAAAAGGCTTGTAGATCAAGACAAGGACAGGGAGGTATAATTCATCAATTACTATCACAGGAAAAACAGACTTAACTCAGGTGAATTAATTTATTGCCAGTCAAAATCAGGGTAGATGTCCTGTTCCCCTATAGAGCCGGGAAGGATTCTTTTGATAGATTTTTCTGACGAAAAATCAAGCACAAACATGGCAATAGTATATCTGGGAACCGTTTATTGAAATTTTAAAAAACCAAAAACCTAGGTGTTCTTAGGCGGGGGGAGGAGGAGGCGGAGAGGAGAAACAGAAGACAGGGGACAGTGTTACCACAGAACCCGGGGCGCTTTGTCGGCGTCAGCTCAGCAGGCAGAGTATGCGTGCTGCGAACCACAGTGTTTTTGCGCAGCTTTCGTAGCAGGCTGGGCGCGATTTTCCAAGCAGCGGCGGCAGCGTGCCTTCCGTAGCCGGGGCGCGGTGGCTGCGAGCGGCGGCAGCTGCGAGTGCCCGTGCTCCGCGGCGCCTGCGGTCAAGGCGAGATGCAAGCGGCGGCGACAGGCTGGTCGCTACGGGCTGGTGCTACAGCGGCTTGGTGCGGCGAGTTGCGGTGCACGAGATCTTCCCGGTGACAAGCCAGTTCACGGGAACGGCAAAGCAGGGCGAAGCAGCAGGCACGGGCAGGGAGACAGGACTACAGAGAAGAGGGCGTGAAAGCGGAAGTAGAGGGGACCAAGCTGACCCTTCGAGCGACCCAAAGCAAGAGCCCTCTTGATGTAGCAGCTAGGTACTTTTATGTACTCCCAAACTCCTCCCCCAACTCGGCTTCGCGTGCCCGTCTCTGGCGGGCATCTCTCGCGGGCATCCGGGCACTTGCCTTCTCCAGCCAGCGTGTGGGGGCGGCGGGGGGAGGGGGAAGCTGCTCGCAGTCTAATCGCGGCAGGTTTCTCTGCCCTGGTTGGCTGCCAGGTGAAGCCTCTCTGGGAACAGGGCAACACAGTTTTTTTAGGAATATTCTTCTCCTCATTTGTGACATATGTTGAGGCATATATATATTAGTCCCTCTCAGTAGAGTAATGAGAAATAAAACTAAATATTTAAAGCACCTTCCCCCACATCCCTGCCTTCTTCCTAGTCTCAACTTCACTCCTGATTTCTCTACCTCCTCCCCAACCAACCCTGCTCAGGGAATGAGGGTTCTGGTCAGTTCAACACATGCTGTCTCTTGTCACTCCTTCCTCATCAGAGGGAGGATTCCTCATACTCTTCCCCTGCTCTGTTGTGTGGTCCTTCACACAAAAGACAGTCCTTCACCAACTTCTTCCACTTGAATCCTTCCCACTGGCTACAGTTCTTCACAAACTCCTCCAGTGTGGGTCCCTTCCATGGGGTACAGTACTTCAGAAACAGGCTGCTCTGGCATGGATTTCCCCAAGGGGTCACAAGTCCTGCCAGCAAACCTGCTCCAATGTGGGCTCCTTCGTCCAAGAGTCCACAGGTCCTTCCGAGAGCCTGCTCCAGTGTGGGCTGTCCACACGGTCACAGCCTCCTCTGGTCATCCATGGGCTGTCGGTGGATCTCTGCTCCACCATGGACCCCCACGGGCTGCAGGGGCACAGCTGCCTCACCATGGTCTTCACCATGGGCTGCAGGAGAATCTCTGCTCCAGTGCCTGAAGCACCTCCTTCCTGTTCTTCTTCACTGACCTGGGTGTCTGCAGAGTTCTTGCTGTCACATTTTCCTCATGTCTCTCTTCTCACTGCTGTTCCACTGCAGTTTTTTTCCTCTACTTAGGTGTGTTATCCCAGAGGCCTTGGTCAGCAGTGGGTCCATCGTAGAGCTGGCTGGCATTAGCTCTGTTGAACATGGGGGAGCTTCTGGCAGCATCTCACAGCACCCAACCCTGTAGACCCCCCACTACCAAACCTTGCCATGCAAACCCAATACAGCAGCATAGTCATGTTAGTTAGACAGCTCTCCTCCTGTCTAATTAGGCTGCCTCTCAGTGGGAAACTCTGATTCATAGTTTGTCAGTGTCTCTGCAGGAAGCTACTGTATTTCACAAAACTTTTTTAAAATTTATTAACAGAAATTTATTCACAGCTAATTAACTTTATTCAGAGCTAATCTCTGAAAGCAGTGCCACTGAGTAACACATCATGAACATGTTCAAAAATAATCACTTCGAGCCCTAAAAAACTTAATGCATATGATAAGTACCCTTTATTATTACTTTCAATCATGTTTTACTGCATGTGATTTTCAGATGATCCTTTTTTTTCTTTTGAACACTATAAACATTAAGATCAGTGTTCATGTCCCACAAAGCTAGTCAGCTCTTCTTTAACTTATCTGGTCAGACCAACCCTTTTCCTGTTTGATTATTTTAATACATAAGTTCTCTTTTTGTTTGTGAAAAGAGTCAGGCATACATTAAACAAACTAGGGTTTAAACCATCCACATGCTGCCAGTTTTCTGGAAGACTCACTGAGAAGTATCACACCTCTTGGCCCCCAGCAATATGTCGATAAAAAAAGAATTTGCAGTTTTATATACTACAAACATGGAATTTGCTCCATATGATCAGCTAACTTCCAATAAACCCTTCTGAGATGGCAATATTTAAACACAAACCTTTATTTATTTACCCTGATATACTGAAAAATAAAGTATACATATAAAGTCCAACTCCATAGCTATTATAAATTTGTAAGCCCCCAGTGGCTCCAAGAGAATTGAATGTATTAATGAGAGTTGCAATATTGCCCTAGTAAGAACAAAAGGCAGTTGGACTTTGCATTGATTAACCATGTCCTATAAGGAAACATGGACAGTTAACATTTACCACTATAGTACAGCTCTGTAGTATGAAACACAGTACCTGAGAGTTAATATAAATATGAAAGAATAAGGTTTTCCCTCCTAAAATCTAATAACCCCGGGGCTTTGGTGCAACCACCATCTATTTATCTTTTCATTGTATCTTTATCCTTATCAGCCTGCAAACAGCGTCAGAATGCTATACATATACATGATGGATTATTGCTATTATGCTCATGAGAATGGCAGGCATGAAGTATAAGAACAGAGTTCAGCCAGCAAGTGTGACATAAATTATGTATAAGTAGCTTTTAGTGTCAAGCACTTTGAAAAGTTCAGTAAGTGCATGTTACTGAAGTAAATCACCCTATGTCACCACAGGACTGTTTCTTTTCAGAGAGTATGTAAGGTATTTTTCAACATGCTTAAAAAGTGTATGAAAGTAACTCATTTTAATTATATAAGCAAAACACTTCTCTGGACAAAGAAGGAGAAAGTTTGCAGGACCATTGCAAGGCCTAAGAACCTAACTACCACTGAAGTCTGATTTAAGATCTAATCTAAGATTTTATGACTTGAACTAATGGGGTTTGAGTGAGTATCAACCCCATCTTTTTCTATACTGCTAATGTTAGATTGCACAGAGATTCTTAGCATGCTTCCCGTTAGCTTGAATTTTGAGGATGTGCCGCTTGGGACAGGGCACAGAACTAGGATTTTTTCCCTCCTTCAGTCTCTGTATCTGTGCATACTCACGTTGCATTTGTACATGCTTCACAATCTGTAGACTACTGTTAAGGTAGGAAGTTACAGGTTTGGTACTATGAAGATGATGAGAGCTGAGCACTCCCTTCTTTAGTTGTACCAACTCCTTTAGTGTATGGTAGATATTATACATTAAATAATAATAATCAAATGTTTTCCTAAGGTATTTAAAAACATCCAGGTAAGATTTTAGAAAATGAAGGGAGTATGGGTACGTTAATTGTTGAAAAGTGAACAGAAATGCATTACCCTTTTTTATGGTTTATTTGGCTTTCTTGGTTTATTTTAATATAATATTTGATAACATTTTATTGTTGTTAATTCTTTACGATATAAGCAGGTCGACTGGCTAAAGTAACAGCATATAAATAAGATATCCTTCCTTGCAATCTCATAGTGCTTGAAAGTGAAAGGATTAGCTTTCGCTCTAGCATACGCACAGGCACAGGCACACAGCACACACACACATGCACACAGAGCCCAGTGGGATTAAAAGCACCATATCTGGTGGAAAATCAGGAACTACAGAGGAAAGTATTTTCTTGTTTGAAGATCTGAAAGAGCCATTCTTAGAGAAAAGGGAGGAGGCTTCTGATGTTAGGGATCTTGCCCGTTTCATGTTTTAAAAAGACTAAAGGAAAGTTCCTCTTTCATCAGCCTGAGGTAGAAAAGTGGCTTTCCCAACTCTAAATATTTAAAGAAGCCCTCATAAAACTTGAAAAAGGTTTGAGCTGTTTCTTTGTGGGACTAAATTCCTAAGGGTATAGGAAGACATACATTGATATTTACCTCTTATGATATTTTACTTTTTCTATAATAGATGTATCATGGGACATTGGTATTATTTTGTATACTTGACAATAATTTGCTTTTATACACTTTCAAGGAATCAATACAGCCTAAATTCTAAATAGAATGATTTTTAATACTCTTTTCTGTGTGAACATAGATATATAAAATCAAGGGTGAAAGACTACTGAGATATGTCCATGATATATGTTGACTGGTAGATTTCACTGTTGACCTGAGACAGCCAAGGTAAGGCTCATCGTGTACCAGAGCTCACAGAGCACGCTGAGTCACACGAGGGATTCCACTGCTGGGTTTGAATGCTTACAGAAATGAGGTGGAGATAGCTGAGTTTGTGGGCTAGCTCATCTTTGACCTGAAATCTATCAACTTAAACATGCCAGAGCTTAGCTTAAAGAAGTCTTCTTTTTGTTTAAAATAAATCACTGAAAAATTAATCAGTTTGCAGTTCTTAAAAAGCATTTAAAAACATTATCATATGACCATTTAGAGTTTTCTTCTTAGAGAACAAGATAACTGCAGAATATTTTTAAAGATTATAATTTTCTAAACTTTTAAGCATATCATTCTGTCTTGACTTGCTTAGATACTCTCTCCATGTGGATGTCGATTATTCAATATTTGTAAAATAAGAGAGTTTATTGCTTGAATACTGAGGAATATTCTCTCTTGTTCCTATATATATAGCATAGCATTATTTATTTGCAGTACAAGGGTACCTAAAGGCACCAGAAAGTGTCAGACATCCATTGTACAAAGCAGCACACAAATACATGGGAGGACACCAGTGTACGTACTGGTTCACAGGCCAGCTGACAGCCTTCAGTCCTTCAGGCACACATGACTATCAGCTCTGTCTGTGGTACCCTTATATGCCTTGAGCAAGCAGTGAACTTTCAAGGCTGGTTCCTCAGCTGGCACAGCTGAGAAAATGGAAACAAAGCCATACTTTCATTCCCCTGACTTTAGAATCAGCCAGGGGCAATCTAATCCATACCGCAATTTACAGCAGCCTGGCTGCCCAAGAAGTTATTCTGGCAGCTGAGAAGCACCAGAGCCTAAGGTCATTCTCCACTTCTCCCAGAAGTGCCTGTATGCAAGGGCTAGAAAGTGAACAATATTAAGCTTTGCTTTTGCTTTTTCAGTTGGTGTGTCTCAAAGCAGCTGGAACAGAATTAATGATTGTCCTGTTAATATTGTGATTTCTCTTAGTTTCATTATTGCCAGAGAGTAGCTTTTGAGAAATAAAAGGATGCTTTATTTTAATCATTGATTTATTTTTACTAAATGTGCAAATGTCAGTCTGTGGTAACTCCACATATGGATATTTGGTTTTTTGTGAAATGCAAACGAATTATCTCACTGGTTGTTAAAAATCATATACTGCAGCTATTTTGTCTCACATTTGCAGAACATTTTTATTGCTTGCTCCTGTGTGACGATTTGGAAAATCTGTCTCATATCAGGTGATTTCTGTTTGATGGCTGGGAACTCTTAAAGAGCTCTTGCATAAAGATACAGTTTACATTTTAAATGAGGAATTTCTTTTTCCACCCTTTCAAATTACAATGTTATCAAAAAAATGCTGGAGAAATTTAAAGCAGGAATGCTTTCAGCTCCAAAAATATTCACTACTGTACTCTAAAAATGTTCAGAGGTAAAACAGGCTACTTTCTCAAAAATCTAACCACCCACAGTCCCTTGTAGAGGGAAGAATACATTTTGAATCAAGGTGATGCAGGCAAGCAGTGAGTCACACATTTCAGGGGACTGGCAAAAAGGTCTCTCAATGGATACATTTAGAATGAAGGAGCCCGAGGCCAAGCCCAGAGCAGAAGGCAGACAGTAGAAATTGTGGAGGAGATAGTATCTCTTGTTCATCTGATGAGTATACTCTCCAGAGGAGCTCTACTTCACATGAGACAATCTAATCTGAAAAGACTGGAGAAACTTGTGAGACAGAAGTTTTAAAGATTTGTCTTAAATCTTCAGATTTGATTTACTAGCAGAAGCTAAGGGTTGCCAGCCTATGAACCTTTATGGCATTAGCTGTCTTGGGCCTTAAGGTGGCATGAATAATCTACAGGTTTGGCTGGGATAAATTTCTTTATAGATCTTATATGGGGCTATGCTGTGGATTTGTGACTGTCCTGGTTGGAGAGAATGGGCGGAGCTCAGTGCTGATGGAAACAGTGCTGATTACACAGGGTTGGTTTAGTTATTGCTGAGCAGAGCTGATACAGAGTCAAGAACTTCTCTGCTCCCAGCCCCACCCCACCAGCGAGAAGGCTGAGGGTGCACAAGAAGTTGTGAGGGGACATAGCCAGCACAGCTGACCCCAACTGACCCAAGGATATTCTCTACCCTGTGGCATCGTGCTCAGCACATAGAGCTGGGGGAAGGAGAAGGAAACGGGAATGTTTGGAGTGATGTCCTTTGTTTTCCCAAGTCACTGTTAGGCCTGATGGAGCCCCTGCTCTCCTGGAGGTGGATGAACACCTGACCAGCCATGGGTAATGATGAATTAATTCTTTGTTTTGCTTTCCATGCATTCAGTTTTGCTCTACTTATTAAACTGGCTTTATCTCAACGCATGAGTTTTCTTACTTTTACTCTTGTGATTGCTCCCACATCCTGCTGGAGAATACCAAGCAAGAGGCTGTGTGGTGCTTAGCTGCCTACCAGGATTAAACCACAACAGCCCAAAAATGAAACGACCAGGAATAAGCTACGGAAATGCTGTTAAAGTAAACGCCCCCCAGAGCTAGAAGGAAACTGAGCAGAGTCTTGCAGATGGAACTTAAAATTCAATACCTAAATCTAGAGGCAAGCTTCCAAAGACAGATTTTAGAGCACCTGAGGATCAATTACATTGAAAGCATAAAAACCTCAGCCAGGCAACTGATATCACACACTGAAGTGAATTGGAAAGCCTTAAGCTACAACTGCAGGTATTCACTTGCAGTTAAGAAGTGGAGTACATTGTAAAAGGCCTTTGGCCGCACTTCTTCTTTCTTTATCCCACCCATGCTTGACTTTTCAAGTTAAATATCATGGCCATTCTAATTTGGAGAAAGAGGAATTATTTTCTGCCAAATTTTGTTACAGAAGCTCTCCTGGAGTTTTATTAGGGTTTCTCCTGCAAGCTGGAGTTGATGTAGATTCTGTGCTCAGAGCAATTCTGAAAAACTGAATCTTTAAAGATTGTAATAATGAAGAAGATTGCAGGAGGAGGATGTGTGAGGAGTAAATGTAAGTTGTTTCCTATTTACTGAGTGAAAGCGAGGAAGTTAGAGATAATGCTCTGTTATGAGGCAAGGCAGAATGTTGTTGGTGCGAGTCTGAAAACAAGGATGCCCTGATGTCACTACAACATCACCATGACTGCAAATCTATGCTCTTTTTTTTTTTCCAAAAGGTTTAGAATTCATTTGTATGAATTAAAAATATTTTAGTATCATGTCTTTCCCCCTTAGAATAAACAAAAATTTCTGCCACCTACACTAAAAATTACTAACAGAAAAAAACAGGTTCGGTGACTCAAAAACTAAGAAGTGAAAATAAACTCCAGAGCTCTCGCCGAAGACTAGACACCCAGCTTTCCTGCATCCCAAAACTGTTTGATTGCCCTTTAGTGAGTGCCAGTGTATTTGATACAGATTCTGTCACAGCAATGGTGAGCAATTTACAATATTTCCAATTTAAAAACTTCCTTTTCTGCAAGGAAAATACTACCAAAGGTTTCTAAATAGAAAATGAAACCACTCTAAAATTCTTCTTAAATATTCCCAGACTCTGTATGTTATTGCAAAGAAAGACTTACTTCATGTCACTGGGGAAAAATGTGGTAAATTATTCTAAATCCATTAAATACGTGTATCTGCCTAGGTGGGTATGGAAATAGAAGGGTTACAGAAGTGTTCTTCCTGTAATGAACCAAAAGGTGTTTTTTTCGGTTGCTTTCTTCTCTGAGGAAAATGGTGGAAGTGCTAGAAGGCATATCAGAATATCAATGCATTCAGATTCCTGTTGTTTCCCATACAAAGTTATTATCCAAACAGAAAATCCCTATATTCATAGTCTAAAACACACATTTTATTCCTGTTCAGTTCTTGGCAGATCTGAGTAGGTTCTTGCATAATTTTCCAGGATGAATAAATCTCTGTGTTTACAGTTTTGGCTGCTGTCTGTTGTGCTCTAAGATAGCAGAACCTCTGTGCTACGCCAAAAGACATTCATTAAAATGAAAAACACAAGCAAGCAGCCTCTACTAGCTGATGAAATGGTACCCTATGATGATGGTGGTGATTTACCTATTGTGAAATTAATCTTCCCTAGAATGTCTAATGATATCTAATATTAATCTAATACTTTTTTTTATCATAGCAAATTGAATACATTGTTAATATTTCTACTTGAGTGGTTTGGTTACAGCATCCATTACTGTACATTGTAAAACTAAAGATGAGAAGTGTTTTGTAGGGAGCAGGAATGTGAACAAAGTCCAGGCTCTGTGTAATACTTGAGTCTCATAGCAATGACAGCAGCCTCCAGAACTGTTTAGTGTCTATCTTTCAAAGGCTTACTATGAATAACTTATGCAATGAGCTCTGGTTTTACCGCTTCTGAATATGGTTTCTGGGGCTACGGCAATGCTGGAGGAAACTGAGATACCCTAGTCTTGGCTGAATGACTGGGAATGAATACTATACCAGTTTGTCCAAGCTTACTAAGGCCAGATCTCAGATCTCTTCTCAGCATTGTTGCAGTACGCCTCTTAGAGGCAGAGATTTCTATTACATCAAAGCCTCCAAAAAAGGGCAGACAACCAGAATTTTCCATCTACCCCAAATCGTGGTTGGCCTAATTTTGCTGCAAGATCTCTCCCACCAAGCCCATTGGACCCCTAATCTGTAGGTCTCCCACTTCTGTAATTCTATGGGACAGTACCCTTTGTAGTCCCACCCAACCTACCTGTTAAAAACCCCTGTTCCCAAAGTCACATGCTCTTTAGTCTCTTCCCCCTGGGGTGAGTGCTTTTATTAGTATCTGCCTCAGGTGTCTTTTGTTTATTATTTTCATGTTATTAAATCCTTTTATTCTGGAAGCAAACGATCTAGCCCATCTCTCTTTTAAGCCGCTACCTCCAAATAGCTGAAAGAATCCACCTTTGGGGTTATTACAATAGTCCTGCTGAAAGTCATATCTTCCCGGGGAAAACCAGCAGGGTTCATTATTGTAATACAGGATCTTCAGTCTTGACAGTGTTTCCTGCTGTAGTTTTCATGGAGTTGCTCTCATGGGAAAGAAAGGCCAACAACAGTACTTTTAACACCTCAAATAGCAGCTTCAAGTGTGCGTGACAGGAAGATGAAAAACACGCTGAAGGAAAATGTCATAGTACCACAGCTCTCTGGAGTGATACTTCTCCAAAAGTTAGCTGTTCATAGCCTGCAATAAATAGCTGCAACAACAGCATTTCATATCTTCATTTGTACCAACCCCAACTAACGTTAATACAAAACTGAGCAGTTACTAGACCTGTGTTAGCCTAGATAGGAACAGCAGTTTGATCCTGTATTACTGCAAGTTCTTTCCAATTCATAGTGATGCCATGAGGCAGTAAGAGCAAAGTTTTCGCATAGCCTTTAGAGTCTGGAGTCTCTGCTAATTAGCCCAGAATTTCTGGTGTATAACTACTGATGAGGCTGCATTTGCAATAGTCAGCAAACTTCCCTTCTATTTTGTACACTTTCTCTATCCTTGTTATTTCAAGAATCTTTAATTAATTTCTGTACTACCACAAAAATATTCAAAATAATCTCTTTGAATGGTTGTCCCTCACCAATAGCTGGACTTCTTTTAAAACAAGCTAATACCACTTTGAAAGAAAAGAAGGAAGATAAGTGAACTGAGCAAGTTGCTGGTTTATAAGCCACATCAGTGATGCACTAAGTGGTGCCCGTTTAGAGTGGTAGAGGTGTTAGATTTCCTAAATTCATTGCAGATTATCTCTTAAGCAGAAGCCTACCCTATCTTTCTGATCCACCACCAAGTACAAGCATTGGTATGCATAAAATGGACATATTAATCCAGGCTCGATATATTCTGGAAAATGCCATGTGTAGAGAAGGATCATCTGCCCATCTTAAGGTCTTGCACTACACGCTGAGGTACATAATACCTACCAGTCTGATCAAAAGCCATCGGTCCGTTCAAATCAAGATGCAAATGTGTTCCTCCTCTCTTACAGAGAAAAAAAAAAAGAAAAAGAGAATTTCACTTTTCTTTTGTTATAATTCCCTAAGATTAAAAAGTTGAATCTTGCCCTTTGCTTCACAGTACATACAGTATGTTTGCTATGTACTGAAGGGGAACCGTTCTTTCCTTTGAGACCCTGTTCTTAATTTATCCTTTCAAGAGGTTAATTTAAACATGTGTTAGTATATGAATGAGGGGAAAGAAAAACAAATTAGACAGATTTCTATTTTATTTTTTAGCTCTGTGCCTTGCTTTCCCGTATGCCTCCCTTAGTATTGCAAGCACAGGTTTCCAGATTGCTCAGGCTTTTATATTTATTTTTCAAAGTTCTATCAGCTTATTAATATTAGAAGAGAAAACAAAAAATTACCACAGCATTGCTGCAGCTAGGAGATAAGTCTTGCCTGATAATCAGAAGTGACCATCTTAATTTAATTAGGCTTTTCATTAATTCTATGAAAACTGATTTTTTAGTGTCTGTTTTTATTTATTATCGTATATCTGTCCTTCCCTTTTAACATATTACTTAGCTTTGTTATTAATCTGGCCTTTTTGTCTGTTAATATATCTTATTTTAAGCTTTAATTATTTGTAAAGTGTTTACATCTTGATGAGAATTATATCTGCACAGTTTTTACTATGAATATTTGCAAAAAATCTGTAGGTTTTAAACATAAAAATAATCTTTTAACTTTTGTAGAAATTGTCAATTTCGTACTTTTCTGACTTTCATGTGGAGAGTCTACAGTTCAAATAGTAAATATATTTCGTTTTCTCTTTAATGTAATTAAAACCTGCATCTTAGTAAAAGTTACAAAGATTTTTAAGTCTCTTACTTTACATTAGCATACATCTTTATTTCAAGATCCAAAGCAGTATTCAAAGGGTTGATGAAGGTGAAGAGCTGTAGCTGCATCTTCATTTTAAAGAGAAGTAAAACTCCAGTAAAGATCAAAAGGTAAGGACACATTGGACCAGAGACTTCACTTGTTATAATGCTGCATAACCTAGAAGTAAATTAAATGCTAAATAGAATGAATTGGCATGTCAAAGGCCAGTTTTTTCCTAAGTTCAAAAAGGGACAAGATGGAAGTTTACTTCCTTTCCTTGATACAGAAAAAAAATGCACGAATATTGCAGGTCAAGGCAGAAAGCAAGATTTTGAATAAAACCCTGAAGATTGTCATATATATGTTTCCCCAGTAGGGCAGAACAATAATCACAGAGAGCTAAAGTGATTTCTGTATTTGCACTCGTTGTTCTATTGTAATGAATGGAGTATATTCCAAGTAAAGAAATTACATTTTGAGACACAGGATATTAATGCCTTTCTTCTTGAAACAAATTGAAATGATCAAAATCATCTTGGCAGGGTCTAAGGAAAATGAGAATTATAGATACAGATTGTTACTTATACAATGCATGTGTCTGTACATGTATGTAGATGCATGTGTATTGTATGTACAATATTTTGGATTTCAAATGAAAAGCTTTTCATTACCAGTGGCCGTAATCGTGTTGTCCCAGCTCATGGGAGTATTCAGAGACAAACAAGAGACAGTGAAAAATATTTTAAAGAAAATAAGTGACTGAAGCAACAGAAGATACTTCACCCTGCTTTTACGAAATAATACCTCTTTTCGGGTCTCTCACTGAAGAACATAAACCAAAAAGTATTGTGAATACTGCTCAAGTCTCATGGAAAAGTATATTTTGTCAAACAAAACTGGCAACTGTGTTGAGACAGCAATTTTGGACTTTTCTAAGGCTTTTGCAATTCTGTCACATGGCATTTTTAATTTTCTATAATGCAAGATTTTTAATCAAGAGGAAACACATTAGATGAATTAAAAAAGGTCTTATTGGCAGATATCAATGAGCAGGGCTGTCCAAGGAAGGTCTCCTGAGAGAAGTTCCTGGTCTAACAGAATTCAGTACATTCTTAGAAACAATCTAGATGATGAAATAAAATCTTAACTGATTAAATTTGCATATGACACAAAGATTAATGGGATACTAAAAAAAAGGAGGGCAGTTTACTGTTAGAATTTAATCTAAATCACTTGGTCAGATTGTCAGAATCCAACAAAATGCAGGTACAGACTAATACACTTTGCAACAAGAACCCCAGGTTATACTAACAGCTAAGAATTCTTGTCGTAGAAAGCAGTAACTTATAAAATATTTGGAGGTCACCTTTCAAGGCTGCTTCACTGTGAGCTCTCAGAGCAGTGCCTGTGGCAGGCATTACTGGAATGAAGTCCCTTGAGCACAATTTAACAAGTTTAATCTTAAACAAAGTATAATCCTGACAACTAATACAGGAATAGCTTGCAAGGGATGAGAAGGTAACAAATGAACATTTATGGTGAGATGAAGTAACTTTATATGTAAAAGTATATAGTTTCAGAATAATTTTACAGTTTCTAAAATTGTTTGTTTATTCAGTTACTATTATGATCTCTAGCACCCTTTAGTCAATGAATCACTGTGGAAAATCCACTGGAATCAACCTTTTTATGCCCTTTTTCTCCTTTATGGCTAAAGATATACTTTTTCTCATAACAAGCAAAGCTACATGTATATCTGACATACAAAACATATGATAGATGTTGTGCAAATCTGTCTATTTATGAGTGTGCATATATATGTATGGGGTATATATCTATGTGTATGTGTTTATATGTATTTTTATGCATGTTCATATCCCCACACATCTCATCTTGCTATTATTATAATTATTATTCCTTTTTTTGTTTTTGCAGATGCAATATTTCTATACATTTTTAAGTGAGAAAACATTTTATTTATATATTCTAATCCACAACCTGCAAATAGAAGATCTCTTTTTTTTTCTTTAAGCAGAATGTAGAGTCAAGAATTAATTTCAGAGAGAACCACATGGGATGAATTAAAGGTCTTGTGAAACTTCAAGTCATTTTTCATGCAGTATGTAGACAAAATTAACAAAGTTCTGTCTTAAACCTGCTCTACTGACTTCACAGCAGTTCTGTAGTTTCATAGTCAATAATATAAACAAATTTGTTTCTTCAAAGTGAAATATCAGCAAAAAACATACTGTTTTAAGATGAACATGAAAAAGCTCTGACCTGTTCTGTGCCTTTTAGGACCTTTTTGGTGACGGAAAAAAGCACTCTGTGGAATCTATATCTTTTCCAGCAGCTAATCCTGTGAAGTGAATGTAGGATCTTGGAGATGCGACATGGGAAAGAGGGAAGGAGATGTCATCCCACCCAATTTTACTATGGTTATATCAGTATTTATATCAGAAAACCCACTGAGGAACTTTCCATGTCAGAGCCTAACACATGGTGCACTGAGATTTATTATAATAAGGCAGTAGAAATAAGCAGCAGAAATCTGTGAACCAGGACTTAGGAATTTGCCAGCAATATCCTCTCCACCTCTAGTATGTGACACATTGTATATTTAAACTACATGTGCTATGCGTTACAGACTGCTATTAATTGAAAGAATATTTTACATTTAATTTCAGAAGTCTTGTTACTATTTCTATTTTAGTTTAAATGGAGGTGATTGGGTATTTGATTTTTTATTTTCTACAAGCACAGTCTTTGAATAAATGATTGAGAACAACTATGTCATTCATGTTAATGAATTAATGAATTAATATATAATTTTACTTTGAAGAGTTGACCAAAAATTGATATTTATGCCATGTGAGTCAAAAAATGTTCAACAAAAAGTACATATCACTCAAAGAGGTGAAAGCTCTAGAGTTTAGGTTGAAAATCTTCTTTATTCAGAAAAAAGTATAATAACAATTTCTTCTCTGGATATTATGAAAATGTGTAAGCAAGGACCTGATGTGTCAGTTTAACCTTAACTTTTGGTTTGTGTGCCAGAGAAATCTATAATAAATAGCGTAAGCTGCCAGGTTTACATTTCATCCACTTATAAGATTATATGTTTGTTTATTTTTTTCTCTGGAAGGGTAGATGGGTAAATCATATTAAAACCATACCTGACTGTCATCCAGTAAACCCACTCTTCCAGTTTTGTAGTTCATTTTTCTCTTACCTCTTTGAATGAGTTTCAATGTCTAATAAAACTTTATTTACTGGGAGTGCCAAGAAATGAGTCAATAAATTTATTGAGCAAGATATGAAATAGAAATGTCAAAGATGAATAAATTTTAGCACAGTGTTTACTTTATAATTGTATTTTTTTCATGGAATTCAATTTCTCTGTAGACTCTGAAGCATAACAACAGCAGAAAATTAAGTCACACTACCCAAGATGAAAAAATGTAAAATAGTAAACTTCTTTTTAGAGCAATAACTGAAAACATTATCAATGTTGTGAGTATTTAATAAAATACAGCATTTTCTGTATTACAGTCTAAATTCTAGGCTGTTCACCTCCATCTGTACTTTCCTGGGAGAACTTTGTTTCTTTCTTTTAATTTTTAAAGATAAAAAATTAATCTGGAATAATCAGCTTGTCCCTGTATGGCCTGAGTTTCTGTAGTACTTTTCATTTGTATTGTACCATAGGCAGTAAGAGCCAAAGCAGGAACATAATGCCTTTATCCCAGCCTGCAAACAAAAGCATGTCTTATATTCTGCTATGAGAACTTTAATAGAATTATTCAACTCTTGGCGATTTTGAAAAAACAGTGGCTTCTGGGATAAAAATGGATGTATTTTCAATCCCTATTTTAACCACAAAACCTCCTACTTCATTCAATAAAAGGAAATTATCAATTCCACTTTTCTCTGCAAGAGCTGTGGCTTGTTCCTTCATCAGACTTACTACATAACCATCTGGGATTTTTCTGCATACACACTGTATGCTACACACAGTTGAGCCCCCGATTCTCCAGACAGCCTGGATTCACACAGACAAGTCTCAGAATTTTCTTGGACAGCAGGAAGGATATGTATGAACCTTCACCACCAGTGTCTGCAATACAGCTGCTCCCATTATAGCGAGATCTAGACAGATTTGAGTTAGCAACTAAGCAAACTGTCAAATATAATGTTTGAGTCCGTAGCCTTCACTGGACTTTGATGTTCTGAGAACTCAAGTTATCTAGCTAAAAATTAGTACAGATTTTGCATTACACAAATCACGGTGACAACTACAGTGTAGACACACGATTTGTTACTGTTCAGTGCTTTTTACAGTCTTAAGTCTCAGCAATTCCCATTACAGTGCCCACATACTAAATTCAAGTTAGGATTAATGAATTCTCACCTGAAAAAAAATGTCTCAGCCACAAAATGATAACTGTTTGACAGCTTGTAAATAGACAATATTGAGACTATGTTATCTGACCCTCCAGCTGTTTTTGTTTCTTTGGTCCAAAAAGACAGAATATTAGACAATGCAAGTATTGCATAGTATTGATAGGTCTTTCCTACAGGCTCAATGAAATCCTGTTCTTGACTGAGCTTTGTAAGGGCAATAATTACAACATTATAGCTCACAAAATATTTAAGCAAAGATTTTAAATCAGTCACACATGAAACAAAAGGAAATATTTGCCTTTTTTCAGCTGAGATTCAAATACATCTTACAGAGATTATAGATAGGTACAGTACTGTGTTATCACTAATCAGCCTTATCATGTTTTGCTCCTTAGAATGAGACCCATTTAGAAGCAGCATAAAAATGACAATAAGACTAACACAATTTAATTTCAAATTGCTTTAACAAAGAAAAGCATGCCTCCTTTAAAGAATGACGGAAAATCACGAAATTTTTGTGAAAGGCTTCTTAAAGTTGACCAAAAATACACGATTTATGTGAATGTATGGTATTACGGAAGTGCTGAGAGAAAATGAAAGAAAACAATTAAGTAGTGTAAATTTTAAAGGGGAGCAGAGGTATATCAGGACCTGCTTTTGCTGCTGCTCACATGGACCTATCAACTGCTAAACTATTTCAGCTGAAAGCACTGCGCAAAACAGGTGAGAACCTTAACTAAATGGTAGGGCTTTCTGTCTGTCAGTCAGCTATCTGGATTCCTGTCTTGGTCCCACAGGTTAAGATGTGAATAAACTTTAGTAATTTGCCATAAATTTGTGACCTGCTTATGATGACAGTTTTTATAGAGTAGCTAATATTTTTTATCTAATGGATAAATACTCTTTTTTTGCAAAAGTGCTGTAACTCTACTATTATATTTTTATCAACAATTTAATAGTATATTATCTGATATGAATCACTTACAGACTATTTGCTCTTTGTGATTAACTGTTTCTAAACTGTTTGAGAGCAATTTCATTATGGTTAGCTTTAATCTCCTCTTGATCTCAGTTATTTTCCACATGCTCTACAGTACCTATAATCTTAAATCTCGAGTTCATTTGCAGTTTAATATTAGAATAATAACTTCAGATAACCAAGACTGTTTCAGGCTTAGCCCTGTAGTAACCCTTTTACAGTCAATATTTAGACATTTCAAGGATATTTTTGTATGAATAAAATATTTAGTGTCAAAAGTCAGTCACAGGGATGTAATCTTCCATTAAAAAGTTTATTCCTCTTGGATACAGGGAAAACAGTGGTGCTATCTTGCTCAAAAATCCACACCTATGATTCCATCACTTTGATCTCAAGTATTTTTCTTTCTGATGCCTGTAATGGTTACGTGCACAAATCCATCTCCAGGCTATATGCTAAATAAAAAAATCCGGTGTTAACAGCCAGGGAAATTTCTAGTCCACAGTTTTTGCTTCTGCTCAGCTCTGAGCAATGGTCACCCATGATAACCTTTGCTGGTGGCTTTTTTCCTCTGTTCCCTTATACTGACAGGCTTAAAAATGAGATAAAGAATTGTTATTTATTTTACTTCCACTGTCCTGTTTCTACTAAATACAAAGGACCAATTCCATGTAGGAAAACTTCACATTCTGCAATGGGACTGGGGATTATTTTAGGTGATGGTGAAGGCTAAAATGTTAGAGGGTTTGATTGCTCCTTTTGTTAAGCATGGCAAGCTTTAAAAGCCTCATAATTTAATTTTTTTTAATTCACGCTCCATTTGAGGAAATCATAACACTTCAACATTCAAAAGTAGTGAAGATCAGACAGGTGTTTTAGTACAAGGACATTACTATTATTAAATCCATCTTACCAGAACTCATTATGGAAATCATGGTTCTGTAGTCACATACAGTTGTTAGTAGCCTGGGTATTTTTACTTGCATTTGACTTAAGCAAAATATCTCTTGGGTGCAACTTCCCTATTTAGCTCTGTGAATTGTTAAAACAAAAGGATACCAATTACAAGTAGCACAACTATTTCATTTTTCTATACAATTCTGTAGTAGGGCAGAAACAGTGTTTGTGAAGGTAGATTTTTGAATAATTGAAAATAAAAATTTACAAGCAATGAGGTCACTTGAACCTCTCATTTTTTGCACTCTGAAGAGCTTTTTAATAACTTTCTGACAGTTCAACCTATGATAACAATAATAAATTATATCTAAATTAGATATTTGCTTGCTGATTAATAAATGCTGAAATTTTTGTGTGTATGTGACATCCTTAGGCATCCATGAAAGGAAAAATAGCATTTGCAAGCCAAACTAGATAATTAAAACAGTTTCATTTCCAAGCAAATGTTATGTTCCAGTGTAAATTAATCGTCTACTACAGCAAATTACCAAAATTGGTCTAGGCACTTTAATGGAAGCAGAATGTTAACAGGCAAATATTGAGTCCTCTAAAAATCCAATTCCCACAACATGTAGTTACTGGTTAAAAAAAAACACTGAGAGGAGAAAAAAAGTATTAAATTCATCTTTCTAAACTATGAAAACCCCTTTTTTGCTGTAGGAAGCTCAGTGGTGAATTTTCACCAAAGTAATAAAGCCATTTCTCTAATTTTATCGAGTCTGTATTTCCTTTTCATCAACAGGTGTGCAACATGGGAAGTTATTTGGAATATGAAAGGAATTAACTCTCTTGGTTTTGTTGCCTTAGCCACTGTAGGCAGAGGAGCCTGGATTCAATTTGATCCCTTCTGATGCTGACAGATTATTATAGCTCTTGTGTACTGAATTTACTCTGTGAGGTTCTCTCACGTTCATCTATTGAAAATTCACCTCTGAAAGTCCTGAGAACAAGATGGGCAACTAGATTCATTATACTCTAATACAAAACACAGTAATTTCAATTCTCCACATTTGAAAATGTGCAAGAAATCTAGCTTTGATTACTAGGAAATATCCTGAAAGGTAGAGTTTCCAACGTACTTGTAATTGGAAAAAAGCAGTATTATGAAGTCCCTTGAAACTCAGGTAAGTTCTCCATCAGCTGAACTACTGGAACTAACTTAAGAAGAATGGATTTCCACCTTGCTGTGGTTTGTATGGTCTAGTTGAATACACGTGTTCAGAAAAAATATGCATATTGAAGCTTTAAAGGTTTTTTTCAGCCTGCTAAAATTAAACAGCATTCAGTATTTGTGAGGTGATGACCAGAAATATAATAATTTACTAATGAGGCTTTAGGTATCAAAGAAACTTAGGAATCTCTAAGGTGAGGGACCTTAGGGGATCCATGTTAATGTTTTATTTCAGACTGGGAGAGTGTTTTGAAGAGCATCTTTGAAGAAAATCTTTAATTTTACCCTCTTGCCATCCTTTGGTTCACGTTCTGACTGCAGAAATTTGATTACATTGGAGTACATATCACTGGGAGACTCATTCCAACTGCTGAAGAGTAGCAGTAGATTGAAGTAAACCCCACAAAATTAGTAGTTCGTTGTTGTTGGATCCTCAACACCGACCATTTCCCAATCCAGATCTACTCCTACAGTACCACACTAATTGTGATCATCTTTTGGGGATCTTAGTTTTGGACGGTAAGGACTTCACAGTCACCTGTCTCAAACCCTGTTAAGACCACAGGACTTTGCCATGAGATAAGCACAGAGAGGAGCTGCAGGATGGTGCTGGTTCGGGGCCTGGCACGGTCTGGCTGGCACATCCTTGGTGATGCATCCAGACAAGGCCAACTGTGAGGAGGGACTACTGCCCATACGAGCATCGCTGGTCAAACAAAGCACCCCAGGTTATGGGTCAGATGGTGTCTGTGTCCACTGATGTCCCTCCCCTCCACTCCAAATATGCCTCTCTGGATTCCTGGAACTTGGGCTGTAAGTTAAGCCATCTGATGGGAATTAGAGATAAGATAAAGGTGGTACTGTTGTCCAGGTGTTATCTCAGACCTAGGGGGAGGTAAAGAAAGCTCAGGGAGCACTGATAATGGACACAAAGGATCCACAAAGAAAGCCAACTCAGCAACTGTGCTGAAATCAGCTCTGATGGAGTAAAAGATAATTCCAGCAGGAGAGGGTTGTGCCCGATCCACTGACTCAAAGAAACCCACCAACTCAAAAGAAGAGAAAGAGAAGCATGAAATTCATTAACGTTAGAAGTGAGAGAATAATTTAACCAATAGAATAAGAGAAATGTGCAGCCAAAGAGCATTAATTCCTTTGTTTGATAGCATGTGTGAATAGCGAAAAGTTTTGAACAACTTTGGGACCCCCACCATCGAGAAGCCCAGGGTGAAGGAGGACAAACGGAATGTTGTTGGATGCACAGGTGGTGACTATTTTCTGTTTAATCTGTCTCACTCTCTCCCCGCTGCCCCCCTTCCTATTTCTTTCTATCTCTCTACCTTGAGTTTTACTGTTAAGTAAAATCCGTACTATCGACATATTGGCATATGGTCTTCTTTGCACTTTAATTTGGGTAGAAGAATCTCACAATAATTGGATCTTAACAGGTTCAAAGAATGTAAAGGTTCCCTGGGTTTTAGAAGAGAAGATTTCAGACTATTCAGAGATATGCTTGGAGGAGTCCAGGAGAGCTGGCTGATATTCAAGGATCGCCTCCTGTAAACTCAGAATAGTCCATTCCAACAAGTAGGAAATAAAGCAAAGGGAGCAGGGGGCCAGCATGGACAGAGTTCTAACTGAAAATGGACATTTAAAAAGAAAAAAGAGAATGTACAATAGGGGCAGAGAGTAGCAGGTGATCCAGAAGGAGTATAAAGCTTCAGTCTGTGCAGGAATGGGTTAGGAAATCAAAGATCCACCTGGGATTGAATCTGAGAAGGGATGTGAAGGGACTCAAGGAAGGATTCTACAACTACGTAAACAGTAAAAAGGAAGCTAATGTAAATGAGGAACCAATGCTGAATAGGGCCAGGGTACTTGTGACAAAGGACATGGAAAAGCTGGGTGCAAGTCCAGGAGGAAAGTATAGAGTAAGGTTCATCCTCAGTGGAGGAGGAGCAAAGCAGGGGGAAAATAATCAATCTGCACATACGTAAGTCCGAAGGCCTGATTTGTTGCACCCAAAAGTGCTGAAGTCCAAACAGCATGTGAAGGGATGCAGACTTTGTTTTGAGATGAAAAAGAATAATGAAAATATTAGTCACACTAAGTTGTTCTTCCAGTATTTAAAAGTTGTCTTGGAGTTTTTGAACTCCTGAAGTTCAAATGATGGACAAGCTAAGGTGAACACTTCACAAGCTAGAACCAAAAAAACCTCCCCAGACATTTGTTCTTACTTCATGGAAATGGGGGAAATGAATCCATTTTAATCATCAAATCAGCTTGACCAGGAGAAGCAAGTAAAAAGGTTTTCTCAATTCTGATGTCCATAGGAATGTGTAATATTCTCAGCTTGAGGACCTGAGCCCAGTTTTTGCAAATCAACTAAGCTCCCAGTTTTCTGTTATACTGACATCAGTTATATAGATATCAATACTGACTATATTTAGATTGCCATGAGAATAAAAAAGAATAAAAAGACATCGATTCCATTGATTGAAGCTCAAAAAATAATGGCATATTAGCACAAATGATTTTGAAGTAAATACCAAAGTTCTTAACCACTTTACCTCTAAGAAAAACAACTTTGGTCCATGTTTAACATAAATTTGAATGAAAGAGGACTTTATTCTAGATTGATTGAAGATGGCAGAGTGATTTTTCATTTTTAAAATAGAGAAAGATTATTAATTTTTGTTGGTTTGATTTTTTAAATAAATATTTATTTAGGAAAATTAAAATATTTGAGAGTTTAGTAGATTCCAGACAGCTATGATATATAGACTATATATCTATCATGTTTTAAAAATTGAATTAAAGTTAAATAACTATTCTTCAGTAATTTTCCTGTTTTGTATTGTTACATATTCAGCTAGAGCTACCTGATAACACTTTATATCCTTGAGTTATGTGGAATGGAATGTCAAGTCTAAAACCAATCTAAGTCATGCCTTTTGCATTTCTACGTGTTTTCTAGTCAGCATAGCAAATGCAGAAAACAGGACTCATCAGTATTGCTGTCTGTTAAAGGTCATTGTAAAACGAAAACATTACATTGCCAAATATAATATTGAATTTAACTGCTTTTTACATGGAAACTTTAAGCATACTTAAGTTTTCTCTTATCACTTTTATTAATTTGTCCATATATCTACACTAATATATCTCTGTCTATTGGTGTGATG
Source organism: Falcunculus frontatus (assembly GCA_013398115.1). Taxonomy (NCBI): domain Eukaryota; kingdom Metazoa; phylum Chordata; class Aves; order Passeriformes; genus Falcunculus; species Falcunculus frontatus. The sequence goes on along the minus strand of VZRV01004954.1, from coordinate 457,634 downwards.
GTGTGCTCAGCCCCCCAACCTGACCTTTATTTCACATGACTTTGCTCAAGTGATAATCAGCAGTGGCAGTCGGAACTGATGTGTCTGGTCTGGTCATGGTGGCTGCAACCAACGTGGAGTAGATTCAGGGCAGACAGATGACAACACAATAGCAAAGAGCTAACCTGAGCCTCTCCTAAACATAACGCTGGTCAAGAGCCCAGTCAAGCCAAGCTGGGAAGAAATTAATTCTGCGGTTGGTATGCAAATGTGACTATGAAGCAATTATCTTAGTCCATAGATCATGGGCAGCCCAGGGCCTGTTGAGCTCTCCTGTACAGCAGTGGGCTGCAGACCAGGATCTCCCCTCAAGCACGGGTGCCTCTGAAGGTTATTCCTCAAGCTTGATAGATTCCTTCCCACAACAGATTCTCATTAAATTCTCATGCTAAATTTTGAAATGTTAGCTAAGTGATAGAAAGAATTTATTGTCCGCACAGAATCCTTTAGATATAAACCATTGATCAAGTTCTGGAACCAAGTCTGAATCCAAACATACCTAAACTCCTCTTCGAGAAGGACAAACAGGTGTTTAGAACATAAGATGGTCCTTTCTGAACCTTGTGACTCAAAAGGTCTCCTTGACAGTTTTGTTTGACCCAGACTTCCGTGCGGTAAATAATTCAGTGTACCTTGCCGTAGAATCTTGTTAAACCACTGTTTCACTTGCCATCAAAGTTCGTTAAATCACTAATTTATATTAATAAATGTGTATTTATTTATCTACTTCTTTCTTACAAGTGAAGTGTATCCCTCCATCTGTAAAAATTTGTCACGTAATTTGTGTTTACAAATAATATGGAGAAAAATGTGAATAGGTAAATATTAACAAACCATCATGGCTTCTTATGGGAATTTTTGTCCATGCAAACATGTTGAAATCTGCCCTGAAGCTTTCTGTAATTCAGGCTTCTAGCCACCTGTGACAGCTTCAGCTGTTATTGTCCTACTTAGGAATAAATGTTTCACTTAAAAACAGTCCATTCTCCCTATTGCCTGGGCAAATATAGGATGCAATGAGAATGTCCCCACTTTTTATGGGCTTGCACAACATACACCTTAGGTTAATTGGGCTCTGCTTTCAGCTGTTTACAGCTGGAAGGGTAAGGGGAAAACAGCTTTGAATCTTTTCTTATTCCAGAATTCACAATAGACTGAAACAGCTTTGGAGTTTTCAAAAATTTTCCCTTATAAGAAGTAGCAAAGGCATAAGTGCTGTCACTTTCAGATGAGAAGTGCACAATAGAAAATTCGTTTCTTTTTCCATATGGAACTTATCCTTCCCACCAGCCTCTGTCACAGGAAATACAGAGGCACATTGAGTCTCATTGTCTCAAATTTCTTCTTAAACTCACTCGGTTTAACATAGGAGGGAAGAAAAATACAATGTGTGCACAGAGTAACTAACGGAATTTTTTGAAGTCATCTTTGGAAATCTTTAGCAGACTCTTCCTTCAGAGAAAGCAATTGTGTGTTCTGACCTGGCAGTTACTTTGAACCAAATAAAAGATTAAAAGAGGACATACTGTGAAAGAGATTACACTAACTGTGCTGTGCAGCTATCGCTGTTTTCTATTAGACAGCAAGAGCACTTACTTGATTACAGTTTTCTAAAGGCGAGATTCGTGTTTACAAGAGAAATATATAAAAAGGAAAGCAGCTTATGAAATGATTTATCAGTAAAAACCAGCATCTGGAGCCAAAGGCTGAGAGAGACTTGGCCTCTTATTTAGCCATTTCCAGCACCTCTCTAACCAGAAAATCAATTAAGTGACTTTAAACTAACACAGGCGTATCTGCATAGCAGACCAGAATTTAGCCCAGAGGTATTGCTCTTCAGCCTCTAAGATGATGATCATCTGAAAGTTTGGCTGAGGGAGAGAAGTCAGCAACGCAGTGAGACAAACAGATGGTGAAAAAAAGGAAAAATAATAATAACAGTAATAATAAAAAAATCTGTTTTAACTTGAGAACTGAGTGGGTAAGTAAGAGCTAAAAATTTTATTCTAATATTGTTTTCATGGAACAGTGACTTTAGGAAAGAGACTATGAGAAAAATAATTTTAACTGTGTCTGAGTTTGTCTGTGTCTCAGACCATTAAACTGGAGTGTCTTCACTGTGAACTGAGGTGTGAACTGAGATAATTATACTAATTCTTCTGACTGGGAAAGCTGACTGTAGTGGGAGAAAAAGAGCAATTTTTAGAGGGTATAGAAGAAGCCAGGTGACAAAAATCTTTTCCACCTAAAAGGATGCCACATTTTATTATGGGAATTCAAATATGTGTGGAAGAACAGTAAAAAAGAGAAGGAGGAATGTTGCACCTTCCCTGCTTTCCACAGCAATTATACTGCTTGTCCTGTCCTATAAGCATCAGGAGGCATTTGAAAACCTTCTCAATTTTTCTTCCTCCACCCTGTATTTATCTCCATCCAATGCGGCTGGTCAGTTACATTAGGAGCTAATCAGTTACATTAGTCTGCCCTGACAACTCTTTCTCTGCTTCTGATGCATTCCATTCAGTACAGAAATATACATGAGACACAGGACAGCAATGCACAGCTGCCCAAAAATATCTTGAACCTACTACTTCAGGACTAAGCAAGGGAAGGGTTCAAAGGAGATCAGAGGGATGAAGCAATATAATGGCAATGCTGTGATTACTCTTGTCATCACAGACTGTTATTCGATTATTTTTCTATAACTTTCAGTTAACAACAGTGCTGAAATAAATGGTCCCACTTGTACCCATGTCTGTTCATTCGCTATTAGCATTTGTATGTCCATTAAAAGAAATTGGGTGGAGGAATTAATTTGGAATACAAATTAAATTTTTTTCAACAGTTTTGTATTACTTCCTTGATGATATTTTTTCATCAGGTCCCATTTCTTCACTGATTTTGAAAGTAAATTCTGTACTATATATAAAGAAACTTATATGTGGTGCTTCCATAAAGCGTTATGGAACTTGAACTCCTCAAAAATACCTCAGTTCTTCTTGTTACGGGTAGGAGAGATATGAAGACCCACATCTTTTGTTCCTGCCAGTACTGGGAGAAAGGATAGATGGTGCCTAGACACTCATCAGGAGTTATCAACTCATACTTTGACCTTTCCTCAGCAGCAGCAAGTTGACCTTTCCTCCACCAAGCAATGGAGAAGATGAATACTCACCTCAAACCTAGATCTGCCTTAGAAACATCAGAGCTTTCCAGTCTTATTAACCAGGGAGAAATTTTAATGGTTTGGGTTTTTTTAATCTAGGGTTTTTTCACGTTCTTAGGACTTGGAAGAAGCCTCCTGTTTGAAGGATGTGAGCACAAGATCTGAAAAGCGTGAAGGCTCAAAAATCCTATTTTATTCTTAAAAATCTCAGAGTTCAAGCCTCACTAGTTTATTACACCTGAAAAATGTAAACAGATATATTTTAATATCAAATATTTACTTAATGCAATGGTAAGTTGAAAAAGCTGGAACCTTTATTTCAACAAATTATCCAATTAGTCAGAAAAAAATACCAGTTGATTTTTTTGCCATGGGCTAAATCACAATGAGAATTTTGTGCTCTGGAGCATGAGTCAAGTAAATGCACTGCATTATGTAGAGGTATGTATATGGATGAAATGAGGGAAAGACTGAACAGTTCCTTCTCCACTCTACATTCGGAAAGACTTGATCGCTCTTTGAAAACCTTCTTATACTGAGTAATTTGTATATGTTTCCTTATGCTGCAGCCCAGAAAAAAGAATGCTTTTGTGTGCCTATTGCTGATTTCACCCTTTTGTAGCACATTTGGGGCTAAGGAAGGTGAATGACAGAAACCATAGAGATAAGAGTGATAACTGCTAATCAGCCCTGGATAAAGTCAAAGTGCTTGGCCTCAGGCTGCCTGATTAACAAGGCCATTAGCAGCTTGTGCTGATGATCCACTTTACAATGTAATAGAGAAGACAGTTAACTCATAGGAGGTGAGATCAGCACACCATGTGTGGACATCAGACATAATATCAAAAGCTGAGACCAAGATTAAAGCCTTTTGCACAGGGGCCAGGCCGCCAGTCAGAACAGGGACAAGGACACATCCAGCATGAGTGTCCTGTGAACCTGGATCCTGCAGCCGGTCTAACCCAGACCAGAGGGAAAGGGACTACAGCTGGTGTGAGTATAATGTGTAAGGCAGAAACACTACACTAGAAGTTGCACTCTGTCCAAGCCATCCTGCTTGATAAATGAATTCTCAATCTGTGGAACGATGTGGTTCTCTCCACATGACATGGAGAGCTGTGATTCTCTGGTTTTGGTCCCCTACCCAAATCCCGAAAGAAATTATTATTTTCATAATAATCAAAGAAGACCTTCTTATCAAAACGATTTTCTGAAGGTGAAGCATACACAGGTGAATTATTAGCTTGTCTGTCTCCATGGGAGAAAATGTATGCAAGTACCGCCTATCTACAAAATGTGAATGAAATTACCCATGAAGGTACTATGTACTTTTTACTCAGTAATGTGATTTTTCTTTTACAGAGTCTTTGCAGATGTTGCTTTGCAGCAGACATTCCAGTAGATCTGCTTCTGCCCTCTAGTGCAAAAGAGTAGTGGTCATGGGCCAGAAAGGCAGAAGAATACGTTCAGTCAAGGAGCAGCCAAAGCTATTTCTTTAAGAATTTATCTCTTATTTCACATGATAACAACAAATTCACTTGTTCTCACTCCCCCTTTTTAATTCATATTAACCATGTCAGCAGTCTATATTATCAAGCGTAGTTCTGCTGAGTTCAACCACCCTCCTCGGTTCCTTCTACCTTACACTTATCCATCATCATCAAGGTTATCAGAGAGTCCTTCAGCCGTTACCAATTCCAATTGGAATTGGTAACATTCCAATCATCTGATGTATCTTCTGTTCTGCTCCGGCCTTCTCTTCTGAGGCTCATTGCCCTCACAAAGAAGTGAGTCTAGGAGTACCACTCTAGTTTTGGGATTCCCATCCATGTATCACATATTCATATTACCTGGCAGGGGCTTATGTACATCATTAAAATTAACATGCATATATATGTAACAACATTGCACATTTATCAGATACCACCTATTTCAGATAAAGAAGGTGGCACTTTAAGCCAAATATTTCATTCTTGTCTTATATGGTAATCCTTCTTCATTTATTACAGGTGTAGAGGAGATGTCTGTGGTGTTGACACAGCAATTCAAAAGCTATATCTTTTGGTTAAGAATTTCTTTCACATTACAAGGAAAACCATATGCATAATTTTGATTTTTTTATTATGTTAGGAAAAACCTTGAATTGTTTTATTTTAATAAGGTAGCTCTGACAGTTTTCACCTGAAAAAGCTGAAAGTGAGGACTAGAACTAGTCTCAGCATAAATCTGTCTGCCAGGGAATTTGTCTTCAGTGCCTGGAATGCCTTTGATAATATCCCAGACCTTGTTGGAACTTTTTCCCTGCTGAAATGAAAGAATAATAAAACTGTAGAGTAGTTTAGAGGTTGACTAATCAAAATTCTGTTTGCTTCAGGATTCCTTAAGCTCAAAATGAGACAGGAAATATTGTTGACCAAACTTTACAGACAGAAGTAACTGATCTGGCTTTTCCCTTTGTTGGCTTTGACACAATAAAGATAACATTTAAATGCGTGTCACAAATGGAAACAATAAGAAACTTAAGTCTTTGGAATTGTCAGATTCATTACTCTGTGTTAATCACGTTTATTTTAAATTTGATGTTTTGTAGATGAACCTATCCTGTATGATGTTTACTTTGTCACTTACATTAATACCTGTAGAATTACATTATGAGAATTACAGATGAGAACACATTTTCAGTAGACTCTCGTTGTGAGAACTTGCCACAGTCTTCTGTGTTTTGGAATAGGTGTAACTGAAGATTCAGAATTGCACATAACCAAATCATCTGTCAGCTACAGATATGCATTACTCGCACTGTTACTTGATCAGATGTCAGTTTTACAGTCTACTGCTCTTTCTTTAGCTACCAGCAGTTTGGATTCAGACCTGTTCCCCCATTACCCATAAAAATCAATAAATTTAGAGTTATTTAAGAGTAAATGTAATGCTTGGTTGCAGGCTGCAAAATTGACTGTGAAAATCTGAAGCAGTTGAATTCAAGAATATCTTTGCAATTACATTGTTAACGCTGGCAACTAAGCAAAATTAAAATATTTGCTTCTGACCATTTGAGTATACTTGGGGTGTATGGTATCATTGTTTTAAAAAGCAAGGATAGTAAATAACATCCATTGAATTTTTTGTGTAGTTTTGTGATTTTTTTGTATTTTTACTCTGTGTATACTCCATAAACAAATTTCAAGTCAAATCTATAGACCAGAAATTCCACCACTGCCAGTGCAAGAACTGTCTCTTCTTGAACAAAAAATATTGAATAAAGGCTCATAGCTATCATTGACATAGCTAGAGACAAAAAAGGATGGATTTCGATTTTTCCAGATGTTAAATTCACTAATACAGAACAGAATAAACCGCAAGGTAAGGGGTGGACTCTGGGATTTGCAGTGTGTATTATCACTGAATAATATTGTTTACTTCATGGAATCCCATTTTTCCTCTGTTGGGATACGGAGGAACAGGAACAGCCCCTTGGCCTACATATCCAAATCATTGTCTCTAATTTTGTAGTTGAAGGACTGACATTTTCTCAGATATAATTTTACCAGCAAAATTTTAAGACTAAAGTCTTAAGTAAGGAGTTTTGACTGTAACCTTGTGATATTTTTCTATATTGGCCCTTTCCTCTGTCTACAGGAATTTATAGATAAAAATTCCTTTTTTATTACTGAGAAAAAAAACCCTCAGTTTCATTCTCTGACTGTTATATAATTCTGGTAAAATATGATGCAAGTCAATAGACAGCAACAGGAGGCAGGTGAAAAAAGGGGCAAAATTATCTTGCATAATTTGTTATTCAATAAGTTAAACATAATGTAAAATATTTCTAAGATCACAGTAGCAAATTACAGTACCTTAGAGAATTAATGTTTATACAATGGATATACCAGTGCAGTCTCTGTGGGAAAGGAACACTAAGAAAAGGAATAAACACTTCTGAAGATGTTTCATAGAGAAAAAAGGGCGGGATTCACCTAATCTTTCACTGTCAAGAAGTTAAGCATGTAGTCTAAGGTACTTGACTAAACTCCTTTTTGTGTTAGAAAGGAAGGAGACGACTTCTCTTGAGGACAATTTATCTTACCTTCCTTAAATGTTGGTCCTAAGAATGGATGAATCACCCTCAAGAATCATCTCTTTTTGTTTCTTCACTTTGAAGAAAAAGTTGCCATGAATGACAAGCTTGGATTAGGCATCTAAATTAAGAGAATTGCATCTTACCTTTATTCAAGGCATAATTCTTATTCCGAGGGTACAGGCATTAACTTGGTCTCCTAAAAGCATAGTTTTCAAAGGTTTTTATTCAGGTGCAGATAGGCCTCTAGTGGATTTTAAAAGTGCATAAATGACTAACAATCTCAAACATGCAATTACTTGGGCCCAGAAGCACAACGACTTTTAAACTCTTAACTATTGTATATACACTTAGTTCTTCCTCAATTCTACTGGGAGTTAAGCTTTTGAATGGGACTTTTCTGTTTTGCTGCATATTTGGACTATTAAATGCCTTTGAAAAGTTGGCCTTATATGGCTACAGAAAAACTGAATTGCAGCATGATGTCAGATTTTTTAGAGATACCCTTAATTATTTTACTTCACATGTCAAAAGATTATTTAGGTGAAATCAAGTCAGCTAAACTTAGGTTCACTTTTTTCACTATGAGGGTGCACTGGAACAGGTTACCCAGAAAAACTGTTGATGCCCCATCCCTGGAAATGTTCAAGGTCAGGTTGGATGGGCCTTTAAGCAATCCAGTGTAGTGTAAGCTGTCCCTGCCTATGGCAGAGGGGTTGAAACCAGGTGATCTTCCAGGTCCCTTACAACCCAAACCATTCTATGATTCATAGAATCTATGATTCTGTGAAGCTGCCCTATTTCTTAGTATAAATTAGACATTAAAAACAAACTAAAGAAAAACATTTGTGTTCCTTGCACTCTGGAATTTGATCTGATTCATTTACAGCTAGAATATGTGTCTATACATCATACTGCTGAAAAAAGAACAGAAACACTACAAGTATTCTTAATCCGAAACAAACTACTTTGACTACTTGCTTTTCTTGAATTGCAGATTCACACTATTTCACCAAATTATGGTGCATAATATATAGTTGTGTAACGTGAAGCACATACGACAATACCCTTTATGTAAGATGTTGCCATCTTCAAAAACCACAAGTCTTTGAAACCAAGTCCTAGAAAAATCAGTCATACAGAGTTGGTAAATATACTGTACTTCTTAGCAAGGAATGTCAAGTTGCTCTCTCATTATCTACACAGAGAACATCAATCCACAAACAGATGCATTGGAATAAAAAAAATACACATTTGTTTGAATTTATTAAAAAAGGACAGATTGCACTCAAAAATAAAAATGCCCATTGCAAAAGAATAGAAAGTAGTAAATTAAGCAAAAGTGCATTAGTGCATCATATATATGTATGTGTATATATATTTTAAAAAAATATATATCTATAAATCTGCATGAAAGAAACAAGACAATTCAGTATCCTCAGTAATTCAGTTATAAAGTAGGTATGTGGGGAAATAAATAATGAAGATTCCTAATACATGACAATACCAAAACTGTATTGTTTTAGAACAGTTCAATTTATCATTCAAACAGATGTTTCTGAGACTCTTTCCAGGGGCTACTCCTGAAATGCTAATGCTTACATGTCACATTCTTTTCTGAAATCTATTAAAGGAAGCTACCCACCCTTTCAACTTTGAAGAGTTAGCACATTTGGGGGAAAATTTTTTGTTACTTTATTGTTGTTGACATTTTCTTCATGTATTGTCCCACAGATACAACATCAAAGAGACTGCAGAAAGGTCCTGCTGAAAGGAAAAGTAAAACTTAATAAAATATTTCTTTATTTAAGGAAAACCGTTATTGAGAGATGAAAAAAGTGCATCCAATTATTTTCCAACTGGAGATGATAATAACACAATTGAAATTGAAAAATGGTAAAACTATGATTATCCCTTGTAGATGCACAAGTTGAGATCCACTCTGCATTACCTAAACATTTAATTGTCTACTGACATTCTGGGGTAGTCGGTGGATATAAATATGTGTCTCTTAGTATTTACAAAAGGAAAATTTTTTCTCTTAAGATATGACAATTAAATTGAGAAATCTCCTCTTTTGATCTTCAAAGGTACTTTTCTCAGTTCTTTAATTATAAAGAAATTCACACACTGTAGGCTTAATTCAGTCATTTTAAGATGGGTTTCTAACAGGTTGCTCATATCTTTTGAGGTGGATGTCAGCAAGGAGGGCATATTACCAGTCTTCCAGCTGCTGAGAAGAGTGGATCCCCTAAAAGTCTTGTTTAGTAGCTGGTAGCCCCGTGGCACTTTCTTACATACTGTGATATTGTAGAGAGTTTCAAATGGTGCTTGACCTATGCATCATTATTTTTGAGCAAATGAATCAATATCTTTAGGAATGTTAGGTCATTAGAATTTAAACATGAGCGTAATTTATATGCTTTTATTAAATGTATTGAAATTGTCCCTCATTAAGTAACTAATAATTGGAATAAAAGGTCCTACTGTAAGTGAGCATAAAGTGAAAAAATACAGGTAATATTTGTATCTTCTAATTTAAATTAGCAATTTGATGGAACTTAAAGAAACTTATGTATCTTTTCATTTCATCTGATCTTAAGTCTGTCTGATTTTGTACATCAAAATCACCAATGCACATTTTGCAATGCACATAGTGCCAATCCACAATTTAGCAGGCTTGCTTACATTTTATTGCCAATGAAATATAACATTCCCTATCCTCTGTAATCCTTCCAGGACTGAGTTGTATTTTGGCATACTGAAACTCCCTTTCTTTCTCTTAGATTTTCCTTCTGGAACTTTAATTTGACGATCTTAAGCTATATGAAACTTAGCTCTTAACAGATGTAATTCCAACAGAAAATCCTATACGTTATTGTACGTACCTAAATATAGCTAAGACAGAGAAGAGAAAAGAAAAGGCATCCTGAAAAATCTTTCTTAGAGAACTGGTAAGTGATGCTACAGACTTTATTACATATAATATAATAGATATTTCACCCCAAGGCTCATTCTGATCAAGTTTTTTGTCTCAGTAATAACCTCTGTAATAAAATCAGATCATATGGATATAGTGTAATTAGTCCTCATTTTATTTCACAAGTCAGATTTATTTCAGGTATTCAAACATGTAGGCAAAGATGAACTCTATGGCCGAAAGGAAAGAAGGTAAAAGGAATATTAAACAAGAGGCTTTGAGAAAAAAGCAGTGGGAGACTGAGAGTGTGTAAATGGGTCTATCGAGTTTCCAGGGGTACTTAGAGACTTTCAAAGATTTTTAGAAGCTGAAGCTTTTGCTTGTATTGCTCTCTTTTTAGGATTATTTATTATTCTTTTTTAAGTGTATTCTATGTTATAAGTTTTAGACACTGATTATTATCTCTAGGTTCCCTGGATTTTAGATGAAGTCAATACTTCCCTCAGAAACATCGCAGTGTCCATTGATATTAGACTGATACTGACAGAGATGAGATTGTTAGTTTTCTGTTAAATTAGCTTTATTCCAAGAGCATCATATTTATGATATAGCCAGTTTCCAGCCCACTGGTTTCTTCCTTAACGTCAAGCAAACTTGCAAGGCTGCAAGTATCATCAAAAATTCAATACAAGAATCAAAACAAGAAGCAGTATAGAATTTTTCTTTTGTTTCCTGAAAAGAAAGCAAAAGTAAAAACATATAACAGGAAAAAAACCCCCTTATTTGTTTCTCCTCATTCTAACTTGTATTGAGAGATGTTGAAAGTATGTGAGTACTTAATATGAGTATTATGAGTATTTTTTGAGTACTTACTTTTCTGGACATGGATAGTAGTGTGCTGAATTTATACTAAATAATAATTAGCATATTGCTGACAATATTGTCTTCAATCAGTTATTTTTTTTAAATTGTATTATTTTGTCATGTTATTTATCCATGACATATCTACAACATTTAGGAATCAGTATCCCATTGACATACTTCAACAACATGTTTTTATATAGAAAATTACGTACATGGTTGACCTTCTTATGGAAAGAAAATAATTATGAAAATGTCTGTTTGAAAATCCCTAGACTTGATCTAAGATTTCTCATAAAATATAAAAGAGAAAAAAAAACCCAACCAGAACTAAAACTTGAAATAAAAGGGATTAATACTGCTTTATGAAATCATTTCATATTTTCAATGAGTAAAGATCACAGGTCAGATTCAGAAATTCAGAGAGTAAATACTTAGAGAAAAATCATTTTGTCGGGAGTAAAAACACCTGTAGAATGCCTAGTATATAGAGATTTCTTGGGCCTCTGTCCTGTATGAAGGAATTTCTTGATACCACTGTATAATGCAATTTTTTTGTACCCTAGAAGACTGAATTGATCATCTGATTTGCAGAGTCTGCATATTTCAAGCTAAAGGCTCAAACTAAATTGCCATCCCTTTCTTCAAATGCTTCAGCAGTGATTTATTCTGAAAATTCAACATAATCCTTAACTGTGTTCTAACAAAGCAAAAAAAATAAGAGAAGCAGGAAATACGTTTATGTGCTCTCAGCAGAGGAAGCTGAGAGCGGAGTGCTGTCATTTCCCTGTGATACTATCCTTTAGCAATCATTTGAATTTGTTTTTCAGCTTCTTGGCTGTACTGTCCCTTGCCTCTGTCTGTGCCACTAGGCTTTCCTCAGTACACTGCTGAGCCTGGATGCCATCCAGTGAGGAGCTGCAGAGGTTGCTCGTGCCCTACCAGGGGGGAATCAAGACCTGGTGCATATGCAATGTGTCATCCAGTTTTCTCAGAACTTGTAAAAGATCCAGCTGTGCTGCTAATTTGGTCGGGCCCCAGGCCTTCCACAGTACATCAGTTTCACTCGATTTACATTCTAGAGACTACATTAGATTTCTAGGAATCAATGTGAGATAGATTCTTACCAAGGTCCTCACACTGAAATAAAAAGAGTCAAAAGAAATGTAATTGATATAACACATTACGTAAACATGTTTTCTTAATGTTTGTTCGGGAAAGAATTTTTCTTGTGGTATATCTCTGCAAGAAGGATCAGAGAGAAAATACTTTTCAACATTTATATTTTTAAAATTTTTTTTTAAAAACATAGGAACAGACAAAAACTGGCTATTTGGCTACTTGGAAATTATTTTTTTTAATTGCACTGAATATAAAATATCATTAATTTTTCCCGTTATTTTAAAGCTATCATTATTATACTGAAATAATTCTGTCAGTTGTTTCCACCTTTTTTTTTCATATCTTGACAAAAACCACCTCCTTGAAAGCAAAACAAATTAAAACAAGAAAATCTGAAAGCACAAAGGCCGTAAATTCAGATGGTCACTGCAGAAAGTTTTTACTCAAATAGAAAATTACTAAGAGTGTTGCAGTAAAGGGAAACGATGAATAGTATGCATATACTGAAGGACAGTATTTTCAAAAGTAAGAGTAGTGTACAAGAATCCAAGCCCTTCAAAGGAAGAAGAAAAGAGCACTTTGTAAATTAAGCAAATAAAGGAAAGCTTACTTTTCCTTAAAATGGCTGCAGGGGGTCATTTTCTTTGTAAGAAGGATAACTGAAGAATTGAGAAATACCTAATTAAGATATTTCTTATTATGTCTTTTGAATACTAGGGAAAATTTCCTGTCTGACCATTCAGGAGCCACTCTGGCAATCACAATCCCACCACCAGAGACTTTAACTGCTGGGACTGAAGTTCTGGATTGCTCCAGTGACCCGAGGGGACCCACTTGACTGCCTACACTCACCATATTCACGCAGTCAGACCAGGTTTCCCACAGCAGTCTCAGGCTTTTGGTTCGAGTAATTTTATCATGGTCCAGCAACAGAATAACATCTTGAGCTGGTGTCTCTGAGGAGGGACCCCAAACAAAGAAAATCCTGAGCTTTTGTACCCTCTCAGTCTAAGTATGTGAGAGTCTGTTAGCTACTGCTTCTCTGAGTGTCTGGTCACCTGGCAGGTGCCGCAAGTTCTCCTGCTATTTGCTATGCAAAGATAGGTGCCAGTCACAGCCTCTTGCCTTTGGCTCACACCACCCAGAGCTCAGCCTGCAATGGGCACTGTAGCACCACACTTAGCTTCCTGCACTAAATGTATTCTTCAGCATATTTTGTTGGTAATTGGAATTAATAATCAAATGAAACAACTGAAAATCAGAGGGTTGGGGTTTATGTTTAGGTATGCGTGGGTTTGGTAGCACCTCTCAAGGAATACTGCGGAAAGCGGATGTTGAGAATTTTTATTAAATTATGTAAGTATAACACCTTGTGCCACAGAATCACAAAATTACAAAATGAGTCAATTTGAAAGGAATGACAGTGGGTCATTTGGTCCAACCTCCCTGCTCAAGCCAGGCCATTGTAGAGCACATGGCACAGGATTGTGTCCAGATGGTTCTTGAGTATCTCTGGTGAGGGACGCTCCAAAACCTCCTTGGATAATCTGTTCCAGTGCACGGACACCTGGACAATAAAGGATTTCTTTCTCATATTCAGGTGAAACTTCCTGTGCATCAGTTTCTGCCCATTGTCTCTTGTGCTATTGTTCAGCACCACTGAGCAGAGCCTGGCTCCATCCTCCTGACACCCTCCCTTCAGATACTGACAGACATCAGTGAACTCCCCTCTCAGTTGTGTCTTCTCAAGGCTTAACAGGCTGAGCTCCATCAACATTTCCTCATAACAGAGATGCTCCAGTCCCTTAATCACCTTCACAGCTCTCCTCTGCACCTGCTCCAGGAGCTCCATGTCTCTCTTGTACTGAGGAGCCCAGAACTGGACACAGTGCTCCAGATGCCCCTCACCAGGGCTGAGTAGAGGAGCAGGGTCACCTCCCTCAACCTTCTGACAATGTTCTTTCTAATGCACCCCGGGATACCCTTGGCCCTCTTGATCATAAGAGCACTGCTGACTCACGGACAGCTTGTTGTCCATGAGGAGCCCCAGATCCTTCCCTGCAGAGCTGCTCTCCAGCAGGGCAGCACCCAGCCTGTCCTGGTACATGGGAGTTTTTCTTCCCCAGGTGCAGGATCCTGTATCTGCCTTTGTTGAACTCCAGAGAGCTCTTCTCTGTCCATCTCTTTGATGTCAAAATTCAACTGTATTAAAACTTAAAAACAGTGAAAGGATAATTGACTCCCTAAAGCTGCTAGCATGTATTTTAGATATATTAAATAGAGTTAGTCATGCATATATGTGCAATATTTACAGTCTCTCAATAACATAGATATGAGAAATTAAATACATTTTTTGTAAACATGTGAGAAGCAACTGAAAGAAATAACAAATTATGAGAGGAGGCATATTAAAAACATCGATAAGGTACTTGATCTTGACATTTAAGTGTTTCTGCAGGTTGATGGCAAATTTACTACAGTTTTATAGGGCAAAAAGTCTGAAAAAAAGTCCTAAATATTTTTAGTTTACTACCAAAACAGTGTGTTCCTTACAAAATTTAAAATGTTTAAAAAGGATTTTTGAAAATGTGTAGATGACATAATTATGTAAGTTTCTGAAATTCTGAGTAGTCACTAGAACCCTACCTTTCATTTTCTTTTGCAGTGGATGCATTTGTAACTTCATTGTAGTTTAATATGGCTCTTTCTCACGGTCATCCATCAGCATCAAAATTGGACGTTTTAGTCATCACCTAACTACCCAGACATTCTGATTGAATCTGTAAAATAGTTTTGCTGGAAATTACGAAAAAGAATTCATACTTGTTTCATAGAAATAAAGATGAGGTAACTAATTTTTATCTACTGATGCATTTTTGAGGAGTGTTTTAAAGAAAATAGGAAGGCCAGATACAGTCTTTACTTTATCCAATTGGATCTGAACCCAAATTTCCTAAGGAACAGAACTGATCCTATTTCTGTTTCTCCAGCTGTTGATTTTTCCCTTGGGGCATAATTAGGGTTTCCATATGCCCAGTTCCTACTTCACGCCATATGTGTTTCCTTTATATCTGTACTTGATATCTCGGCACTCCGATATTTAAAGAATCTTGAGCTCATTTGACAAAGTATCAAACAGGGGTAATATGATTAAAGGGGAACTTCAGTTTAAAATTTTCCAAATTGTAGCAGGAATCTAAATACTTAGTTCTCATTAAAGTTGTTGATAACTGTATATGCAAATGATTAGAAGCTAAAATTAAATTATATAAGATGAGAATCTTCCTTTTCCTTCCTTCATTCCCATCTCTGTCACTGAACTGGAAGTTCTGCTATTTATTCTATTCCCATATGAAGAACTGTGACTAGCAGAGATTTTGAGGCCAAATACTTTACAGAAAGTTGCAAAGTCATCATTATAAGTGTGTTAAATAATATTATTTTTAACTAGAAAAATAATGAATCTATCTATCCATAAATCAAGGTTCTCAGTATTGATTCATGCTCAGGTAGTGATGGGCAAAATTTTGAAGAATAACCACTTAGTACAAACAAACATCGGAGCCATTGTGTTTCAGGAACCTTATTTCTGAGAATAAGTTTGGAAAACAAAGCATAAGGGCCATTTACTGTAATCCAAGAAACCTATTTCTGAAAATAAGCTTGGAAAAATTGCTGATCACAAAACCTCTCACATTTTGATTCTATACTTCACATTGAATTGATTATGTGGCATTATTTACTTTATTTAACATGGTTTCAGGGGAAAGATGTGAATAATATCTATGAATGCATTCCCAGGTACTTACGAACTTGCAGGCATTCTCACTTTCCACTCACTTCAGAAACCATGTCTGTTGTAGGAAGTGCAAACTACTATCTCAGGATGATAAAGGAAATTTATGTCTCCTTTCCTTTGTTGTTTCAACAGAAGTATTTGGATAGAAAATATATCATGTTGGAGGCTGTACTGTGGTCTGAATTCAAGTATTATCCCTGACTCCTTATACTGTAAGAAGACAGCAAATTCAAGTACTTAAACCTCCTGTCAGTTGATGACATGGACACAAGCATGAAGCCATACAAATATCTACAATTGTCTTGTTACAACTCAGTGAATCTCCTAGTCTTAGAAAAGAAAGAAGATAATGGATTTGTTTAGTATTGTTCCAATAAAAGACTTATACTACATTAATAGTATCGGAATAAAATTGCCAAAACTCATGTGAATGACTAACTAAAATTTTTCATATTAAGTGATCCATTTATATCTCCCTTCCATAGTTTCATACTGCTAAATAGTGACTTTTAAAAAAGTAAGCAGTATTTTTACCCACTTCATTTAATTATTGATGCAATTGATTTTATGCAGAAGGTGCTGAGATACCACATGAATGCATAAAGCCTCAGAGTATTTGGCAGTTACGACCTGTTCCGAAGGACAGGCTGTGTCCTAAAATATGAGAAAGGCCAGGGCAAAATATTCACATCTCCTGAGAATTTAGGGCTCTCTTCCCTCAGAGATGCACAACATATTAGAGTTTAAATGAGTTACAGCAGTGATTCACTGCACATTAACACAACTTAAGTTCCCTGAGGTTCTTTCTCCATATTTTGCAGAGATCTGCAAAATGTTAGCTTCCATTAGATAAAGAAAGGTCTCTAGCTCTTCTGCTTCTAAAAAAGGGCTTCAATTCTGCAAATAAGTGCACTTATATTTGTTTACTCTATTCCCAGATGGGTGGGAATAACAATTCCAACAACAGTGAAGACTTCACTTACTCATCTTAGTGTTCCACTGACAACAAAGCCAAGTATCAGGCAGTTGAAAGCTAGCATTACAAGCATATATTCCCAAACAGAGGAAGTTAAATAAAACAGAGGATGTTATTAACTTGTAATATAGTTCACATTATGAGAACAGCTTTGTCTTATTATCTTTCAGAAAACTGAATGGATAATATTTTTCTGAAAAAAAAAAGGCTTACACTATTCTGTCAGTGTTTTAGAGTCATAGAACTATAGAATTATGGAATGGTTTGGGTTGGAAGGGACCAGCCATCTCATTCCCACCCCCCCTGACATAGGCAGACACCCTCCACTAAGTCAGGTTGCCCCATCCAGCCTGGCTGTGGACACTTCCAGGGATGGGGCATCCACAACTTCTCTAGGCAACATATTCCAGTGCCTCACCACCGTCACAGTGAAGAAATTCTTCTTAATATCTAATCTATACCTACTTTATTTCGGTTTAAAACTATTCCCTCTCATCCCATCACTACACGCCCACGTCAATGTCCGTGTCAGTACCTTTAGGTGAGTGACAGGCTGTTATACTTCCTCTGACAGTTCCCACAGGACCCACAGATGCATCTCATCAGGTCCCATGGACTCCTGCATCCTTGGGCTCTTTATGTGGTCTCAGACCTGATCTTATTCTACAGTGGGTAGTTCCTCATTCTCCCAGGCCCTGTCTTTGCCTCCTGCAACTTGGGCAGTATGGCTGGAACACCTGCCAGTGAAGCCCAAGGCAAAAAAGGTAATCAGTCTCTCAGTCTTTTCCATATCCCGGGTAATCAGGTCTCCCATTTCCTTCTGGGAGGGCCCTGTGAGAGACTGGAAGGATTGCTGGCTTGAAACATTTTGGGTGCATGTGGGGGAAATGGGCAGGTTGGGCATTGCCCTGGTGAGGTGATGCCCTGCTCTGCACACCCCACTGCCTGGGGCCTGTATCCCAGCCTGGCAGTGGCTGCCAATCCCTGGCACACTGGAGGGCAATGCTCCACACCCCACCCCTGGAGCCCCAGTCTAGCCCCAGAGTGGCCAAGTGACCTAGGGGAAGGAAAACCAAAGGATATCAGGTAGGTTTTCATATGATTATGAAATCGAAGTTGTATACATTTTCCTACATCCTCAGAGCAAAGCATGAAATTACTATACCGAGGGAAGCCTATGTAGTAATGGTTAACAATGTGTAAAGCACAATTGTACAGAGGTAAGGGATGTTGAACTGTTGGTTGCCCCTGGAAGGAGGGGGAAAAAAAGCCTGACAGAGGAGTAGGGGTGGCAGCTGGAAAGTTGTCTCTGGCTGTAGATAAAGAAGGCATAAGTCATCAAACGAACAAATTGAAAAAGAATAATTTTGTATTTGAGAACCAATGAAGGGTTTGATAAAGTCGGAAAGGTATTTGGTCTGAAACCAGGACCCTGATTGAAACAACATGCTGAGGAGGCAGGAACAACTCGAGTTTTGTAATAATCAATAAATACATACTAAATTGTCATAACCAAACAAAACAAACAAAAAAAAGACACAGTTGGGACATCCTCGCAGCGTATCTCCAGTGATAATAAAATCAAACTCTTGCAGACTAAAAGCTTAACATACAGTCTACTGAAATCCATAGAAAACCTCTAGTGAATCTAAAGTTATCAAATTCCTCTCAAGAAATAAATACAACAGGTAGGTTTCCTCATGTTCTATTCCTTCAGAAATTTAGGATATTTTCTGTATTTGTTGGAATTATGGTATAAAGTATTTTTTACATAAAGTTGAAGAGCTGGGATATGTACACATACGATCACACAACATGCATATGTATGACTGTATATTGATGGTCACAGTTAATGTTCGTAGAGATTACAATATTCATGGAAAAGGGAGATTCTTGTTCATTTTATCTGTTTTAGAGCAAAGATGTGAATAACACTGGAATGCAGAAAGACCTAATTTAAACAGCGTTAATCTTTACTCGGGAGGGGGTTTACAGGATTGGTTTTCAAAGCCTGTAATAGAATGGGCTCCAAAATATATAGCATTCAAGAGGGGAATATAAATTGCCAACAAGAGGTTAGGAAGATGGGAGCACCAAGTCAGTGATGGTGAGAGTGCTTTACTTACTGGGAGGAGAGGCTTCCTGAGCTGGGAAGAGAGTGGAAAGGAAGAACCTAAAGAAACAAGGAAGAAAATAGGACATGAGCTTGTGAGGTTGTGTTCACTGAAAAACAGATCACCTGCATATTTAGGCGTGTTCATCATTGTTGCTGACAGTATGCAGGAGAAAGATTAGCCATGTATAATTATGATTTGACTGCAGAATTAACTTATTATTTAATTGACGTAGTTCTCTACACAAGCTTTTCGGGTAAGGGGTGTCTTTTGTTAAATTTTGATGAGAAGCAGGAGAGGCCTGTTGTAAGCTAATACACCTTGAAGGATGAATAGAGATAATGATTTTATTCAGTTCAAGTCTTTGATCAAAATATAAGTAGAACATCTACCCCTATAATATACTTCTGAGGCTGATGCATGAATGTGTTTCTTCACTGGTACTTTAGATAATTCATCTCACATGTATTTCTGGGTCATGCAGTGTACTTGTAGCTGCTTCTGATGGTCTTATGAAGACGCAGTACTTTAAACTCAAGGTCTAATGACCAAAACAGCTTCTAAAAATGAGCACTGTGTGATTATTCCGACTTGTGGAGAGATACTAAGGAATCTCCAGCTGCTTTGGGCTTGTTAAAGTCACTGGTGCTCACACAGCCTGAATTTGCAAGAGTTTATGCATTCCATTTACAAGGGAACCTTCTGATTTCAGCTGGAGTTAATTTGCTCATCAAAGTAGCACAACTGTGAGTTTTACTCATTTGAGATTCTTACCATGATGTTTTCTTCCACTTCAGAAAGGTTTAATAAAGTAAATAATAGTTTGAGAAACCCAAGCCTTTAAAATATAATGTCAAAATTATCTCAAAAGTGTGAATACTTATAGACTAGTTAAAAAAAATTAGACAGTCTCTGGGTTAAAACAAAAAAAAACCAATAGAAAACAAAACAAAACCCAACAAAGAAAACCAACAAAAAACCCCAAAACAAAAATGCAAGCAAACAAAATTTAAAAAAAAAAAAAATCACCCCAAAACACCAAAACCCAAAACTTGACTATCAGTGCCCTCACAATCAGCTCCCTCTCCCTTGGGTGTTGTGCACAGAAAATGTGCAGTGAAGAGTGAGACTAGAAAAATAAAAAGCAATATAAAATAAATCTTGCATAACTGAATATCAGTGTTTTGATTTTTTTCATGTCCATCTTGTCTGCAGTGTGACAAGGTAAATGTTGTAGCATAACTAAAGTTTCTTTGTATGAAGAAAAACTCAAAATATTTGAATGCAGAAAGATTTAAAGCATATTTAATTTCAGATAGAGTAAAGCTGAAACATTTAGTGTTTATGCTAGAGAGAAAATTAAATTCACACGCCAATGTATGAATTCCTTTATTTTCTTCAAAATAGGCTTTAAGGTCTGCTGCTATCTAGCGATTTGTTATGCTGCTCTTCATAGCTATTTCCAGAACACAAATCCGTGCCTTTCCAGGCCTGGCAATATTTGTGTCTTAAAAGCTATGAAAAGGTAAAAAAAATAGAGATACATAGCTATAGACACAGCCATTTTGTTCCCCCAGCTGTATCTATAAAGTGAGGTTAAACTAACACTGAAATTTGCATTTTATTTTAAGAATGTACAATTTGATAAAGGCTGACTGATAGCATCAATGCCATGGAACAATGTTGATGCATGTGCTTATATTTTTTGCTTTTCTCCAGGAAAAGGAATACAGGCTGGTTAAAAAACTGGAAGAGAGAAAGGAATTGAAGCTTTGAATTTATTTGTAAAATATATATTTTCTACATTAAATTACTGAATTGTTCTATATTTTTTCCCTTTGTTTAAATTGTACATACTTAGCAATCATGGCAGAAATGAGTGATTTTTAGCAGGCTAATAGTGTCAGGGTTAAAGTATTTGGATGAGCTAAGTAGGTCCCACAAATTTGGTGAGAAATAACAGGTGGGAATGCCTTGGGATGGGATAAAATTGCCTTATACCTATACTTATAGTATAGGCAAATACTTACAATGGAAATTCATATCTCTGAAAGTTCTAAGGTTTTTGTATCATTTTGGCCTTGTCTAAGAATGTAGCATGAGAGACCCGTACATTAGTATGCTACACCCAAATTATGTTTTACTGGAAATCAATACTGCTTAAAGCAGGGTGGGTTTGGCCATCAGTAGGTAATAAAAAAAATGATATGTAGTCTATTAAAAAATAAAGAAGGTTTTATCTTATGAAATTATGATAATAAGATATATTTTCTATTCTTTATGTATAATTTTTGAGTACAGAGTCATTGTTATCAGTATAAAAATAATACATCAGCATAAAATAATAAATTAATTGAGTATTTTGGATGTGAAGTAGAATATCTGAAATCAAATCAAAGACTGTTTAAAGGCCAGACAGAACTGATAGGGAGAAATAAACCAAGTCATTGAAATGTTACAAGCTACAAAGGTAACTTGGATAAAGCTGAACAAGGATTAGGAAGAAATTGTAGAATACATTGAGGTGGGAGCAGAATTTACAAGATATTTAGGAATCCACTGCATTTCAGAGTGTGAATTCAGTGAGAGCACTTTGGTTCCTTATCATATCCTTTTTGTGCAACTCACATGAGAGCAGTATTTTGGGAAGACATTGCGATGTTTGTAGTGAAACATAATAAATATTAATACATTCGGGAAAACAGTGCAGAGGATCACAGAATACAGACCATATTCAGCAAATATTACCTCCTTCAGTAGCTGTGTCTAAAGAGAATGCTTATTGGTAAGCTTGATTCATCATCTTAAGTTTATTTTACTTACAAAAACTTGGGAATCACACAGGCAGTTTGAGCTTTATACCTATGTGAGGGTAAACTGCATGTTCATGCTTGGGTATGTAAGAAGCCAACTATTTGTTGGGGGGTTTTATTCATAAACACCTCTCATCTCTGCTTTTAAAACCTTATTACCCAGACACACAATATCTGTTACCAACATGCTACTTTAGCCCTGTCTTCAACTCTGTCATACATCCCAATAAGATAAACATCTAGCATTTCTTCCACTTGTTGACTGCAAACGTGCAATACCAAAGCAATTCAAGCAAAATGCAGAAGGGCAAGGAAGGTTGCAGAGCATTGAGAATGACCAGGCACAATTCAGTTAGGAAACTGTGTTTTTTGATGACAAAAATTACCTTGAAGAACGCTGGTATGTTGTATACATGTTGCTGTTTCCAAAGGTAGGTTGGGGGTTAAAAAAATTGCTTTTAAATTGTTTAAAAAAATTTTTTTTAAATTGTTTTTTTGAATTATTTAAAAAAAACATGAGGATGACGGTTACTATTACATTTTTTATAAAAGTTTAAAAAAAAGTATTCTGATCAGCCTTGCTGTATCAAATCAAATATTTTTCTCATCCTTAATCATGCTTAGTCTACTTACAAATAAGTCAGCTCTGCACCTGATAGACAGATGTTCAATGTGCACTGCTCACATTGTAAATTTTGCATGATTATTCTTGGGTAGTCAGTTGTAGTTGGAATAATGAACTCTGAAGATGGTCTTGTATGAAAGATTTGGATACTTTTATGTTAGTTTTTCTTAATGTATATATATTATTTATATATAAAGAATTTTTTTTTTCTTTAAAGGACCAGGATAAGTATACAGAAAATTTTAAAAAAGCGTTATAAACCTCACAGAGACTGCATGAGAACTGACTCTGGTAAAGGTGAAATCACTGATTTTACATAAGAACAGCAGATTGCTCTAGCAAAACTCACTACTGTGCAAGCAGCCCCATCCAGAAGGGCACAGGAAAGGTTGGTAGAAACTCTGTACAGAATTTAGATTAGCTACTTTAGTGTACTAATATAGGTTTTAATATCTTCCTTAATAATAAAATTCATTTATATCCCAGACGTCAGGTTATTGGTCTCTTGGTCCCTTCGAGGAAGTAATTGAGCACCTGTATAGGGACAATGGGAATTGAGGAGTTCTGATTAGTTTTCTCTAGTTATAAATTATTTATCACCTCATTCCATTTTCTTCTTACACCTATTGGGACGTTTTCACAGTCTTGTTGCATAATAAGAAAGTGAACATCAGGATTCTATTTGCTATGGTTCACCCTCATGAGCCATTTAGCATTTTGTAATTCCACAGAAAAAGCTATCAGATCAGCAGAAATGAAGTGAGAGTTTTATAGATATTTTCTGTTATATGATTTCTTTTTTAAAAAGGTAATGACTGACTCATTTAAAAATAAGTGAATTGGCTAACAAATCTTAACCTGTGATGTTATACAGGACATCTACTGCTGAAAGTGCAAATATCTGTTCTACTTCCGAAATACATACGTCATAAAATTCATACAAAATGCTTGTATGTATTCGTGTTGAAAGCGAACACCACGTTTTAACATAGCTTAATACATTTAAAGTGCACTTCTGCATTTTCCATTTTGGAAAATGGCTTTCTTAGAGTGGAGTGTTATAAAACAGTGATCTTTCAACTCATGTGATTTTTTTACACCCACTTCCTTCTGTACAGCTTTTCTCTTAAAGCAATAGACCACAGTTTCTTTCCTACCATCTGCAAGTGAGACAAGACGGTGATGTAAAATTTGTGAGTAAACGTTTAGTCCTACAAAGAGAAGATAGACTTTTGTACTCATTGACTCCAGTCCATCAGTTTGGACTAGGAACTGTAGACTAGTGCCTTCTCAGACCTGTTATTTATCACATAAAATCCAATAACATAAAATATGGTGTCATGTGTTTGGGTTTGCGTATGAGAGATCACGCAAAAAACAAAACATCCCTAATCAAGACCGTGTTAGCTGGAAAAGACTCAGTGGCTGTAACACTTGTTCATAGCATGGCTATGACCTGCCACTCTGCTATAATTAAAGGTCAATACAATAGCATTTAGTTTACTAAAAGACTAAGTAAAGCTGTGAAGAGATCATAAGCTGAATACTGTGTATGGTTCTAAGAGTTCACGTTGCAGAAGGATGTAATTAATACGACCAAGAGGAAAGAAGTGGTAAAGAAATATCATCAACTTTGAGGCCTACTTCTGAGAAGAGGCTAATCTGGCCATTCAAGCTCCAGGTTCTGCAGCAGCCTTACAAGGTGGGAAAGACACCAAATTCCCTGTAACTGGAAGTTACGAGGTGTGGGATGAACTCCTGTGGTAGCAGACAACTTGATCTGGAGCCCTCTTAGCTCAATCTTCCTACGTTCCTTTAGCATTATTCTTATGAATTGCCATTGTTGCATGCCTGGAATACTGGATATGCCTAACTTCCTCACATGTTTCTGTCTGCTGGACTCAGCCCCTCCTTGTGTTAGCTGGAGGAGGTGACTGGTTTCTCCCAAAGCACGGACTTGTTTGAGACCTAAGAAAGGCAGTTTAGCTTCATCTTGTGTCCTGCGAGTTTCAGTCCAATACTATTTAGAAAAAAAACCCTAAAAAACCACTAATTCTGCAAGCTGTGAAGTCAGTTGGAAAACTTACAATGACCTTAATAATTAGTCCAAACTATGGCACAATCTCACATAGTAATTATTGCTCTATTTTAAGGGTGGCAGGAACTCCTCATAGGTTAAAGTTTCATCTAAAGAGAGTATATGAATGACAGTGTGTTCCTCACCTCCTGAAGAGACAATGCCTCCCCAAGGCCTTACCCACCACTTCTTTATGGGTCTCTATCGTAGTAACTGTAGGAGGCAGTACAGCACACGTTGACATCCCTTTGGCTTCTTATAACTAATTTGAATAATTTGTTGCTTTGAACAAAACTTTCCTCTTCTGTATTGTCAATAATATGATATATATTCAGGGAAAATAATAAATTTCTTGTTAAGAAGTTACCAAATCCAGTTTTGTGGACAAAGACTGGGTGGAAAGCACTGATGATGTGTGATGTATTCAGTACCTGATCACTAGAAAAAAGGAAACAAATTGAATAATTCTACACCTAATTTAATTTGTCAGAACATATTAATCATATAGGGCCAATGCTGCCCTCAGACTAATAAATTAATTTTCAACAGTATAATAGGGATTGTGATTGAATGTCTGAAGGCAAAATTAAACCCCCAATTTGGATATTTCCTGAACCTGAGTAGTTGTTTGGCTGTCCTATTCTTTCCATTATTCTATGGGAAAATAATTAATTTTGGTGGATTGCATAAGGAACCATCTCATTTGTTTTGCAGCGAGAACAGACACACGATTTGCAACATCAAAAGGCAGCTCTTCAGAGGGAAAATGGAGGGTCAAATATTCATTTAATGCACTGCAATACAGCCAGGTAGATAAAACCTGACACAACATTTTTCAGTACTCCTGTTTTTCATTACATCAAATTCAGGTTTATGATCTAATAAAATTCCAGGAAGGAACTGTAAATTCTGAAAGTAAAGAAGATTCAGGTAATTTCTAAAGAACAAGCCAGAAAATACTTAGTTTTAAGAAATTACTCAGTACTATTACTATATCCAAAAAAGGTCATTGTGTGTCCGCTTTATATATTGGGTTCACAAAATCCATCTGGAAGGAATAATGTTGAATAACAGAGATATTTAATTAAGAAATATTATATTAACTGTGAAATGAACATATTAGAAGACTGATGAAATAAAAGTATTATCTATATATTTATATTAATGATTTATTCAAAGTGTTTAGATAATGCTGGTCTTTATTCTGACAATAAAAATGAACTTAGCACTCATGGAATTGAAAGATAATTGAGAAATGCTGTTGAAAGATATATTCCACAAGCTTTTTTTGGGTGGGGATTTTGTGGGGGTTGTTTGTTGTGGGGGGGTTTTCTTTCTTTCTTTCTTTCTTTCTTTCTTTCTTTCTTCTTTTTTTTTTTTTTTGATGTAACTAAAATTTGGATTATGTGGCAATTTTGAAAATAAAAGGAAGTAGGCTTGTATATGGAATAATGCTCAAAACAAATTGTTTAAATTGATAGATTCCTAAATAATCTAATTAGATTCAATATTCTACTCACTTTTTTTTTTTGTCACAGATGGTAACTGAGCCCCATTAGAGCAGAAAAACAACCTCTTTTTTTGTGTGTTTTGTTTATAAACTAACCAGCCAAGAAAGAAAATGCATTTACTTCCCATTCTTATCCAAATTTGACTGCTTCCAGTTTACTGAACTAGTTTCTTACTGCAATTGGAGACCATGCCAAACTGTCTGCAGCACCTCAAGAAAAAAAGTGGTGCTGTTCTTAAGAAAACCCAAAACCTCTCATAAAAAAGATACATACACAATAATTTCTGTTCTTGAATGAAATGCATTATCCTTAATTGTGTTCACAAGCATAAACTGAGCCATAACTATGGGTCACATTGTATGGCACTAAGTGAGATTTATGATTGCCACTTAGATGACTTTCCAGTCTTGTGCAGATGAGTCCCTCTTATATCTGCAATCAGATCAGGATCAATTATGACCCCTTTTTGTTCTTTCCATTCAAAGGAAACGAAGATGAACAAAAATGCTTTTCAAGATGTTGCAAACATTTTAATTTCTTGTTTCCCAGTTTTAAAGAAAAACCTCTTGCTATTTTCTGCACATTTTGGATTTGTTTCATTGGGGTTTTTTAACTCTAACACTTCAGTTCAACCATTAAACTGATAAATTAAAAACTTTAATCAACTCTTTTCCGAAGTTCTCTTCAGCCACATCCACTGCATCATGAAATTAGAGTGGACCTGAGTCATCCAATGGTGAGGACAATATTGGCAGAGAACAGTCATCAGTACATTAGTTTCATCTGTCAAATCATTCTATAATATATTGGGTGGACTCAGTGACCTCAGAGGTCTTTTCCAACATAAATGAATCTGTGATTCTCTGATTCTGTGATACGAATAGGCTGCTACTTTTTAAAAAGTATGTTGGTAGATTCATGGTTCACCCTTCTAGGTAAAGAAGACAAGAATCTAGTTCTAAAACTCTCATACCTTATGTGGGTTTTGTTTTATTTATTTTTACTTATTTTCACACTATTCTTCTAGACTGCCATATTTCAGATAAAAAGTGTAGACTAAATTAAATTTCTTTCACTGGTTTTCTCTGTGCAGACTGTAATTTTATGGACCATCATTAAAAACACTTTTTTCCAAAGGATTGCCCTGAGAATTACTTCTGGTGTTATGGCTATTGCTCCGAGTAGCAAACACTCTGTATAGAAGGAGACTTCTTAGATTCAAATTACTTGTCAGACTGCGCTACAAAAAATCGTGAAAAGAATTTTTTATAAAAGCATTCTGCTCTTCATAAAAAACATATTAAACAGCAATTAAAAATCTGATATCTCTCTGTGCCCTCAGAGAGCAGATGAATAGGATCACTAGAGAAATATTAGACGCTTTACTAGTATCATATTTTAATTAACATTGATTAAAACAACACTTTATATGAACCAAAACATTATTACCCTCACAGGATACAGTAAAAAAAATAATTTTCAAAATAAACTGTTGCATTACAATAGCTACGAAAACAATAGTTTATCATCAAATTGGGCAATGTTAACAAATTCCCTTTATCTGCTTACTGCTGACTTCTCCTTGCTCTGTTCTCCATGATCCATTTGGTTTTTCTGTGACTTCTTGTCCTAAATAAGGTAAGTTTTGGGATTATGTTACAACTTGACCCAAAGACTTCAGTATAAATTTGGGTTTCTTCCCTCCTTAGGGTTTGTGCTATGAGTTTATATTGAAGTAGTAGTGCATGAGGAAAAAGCTATGGTTAAGGGTAAGGAAAAAGCTATGGTTAAGGATAGTTGCTTAAATAATAATTTGATGTGCAATTTTTCTTCTCTCTTTAGATAAAATTATTTTGTTTTCAAAGAAAATATTCATAACATTTGTTCTATTTAAACTTAACTGTTGAAGTTAGCAATTCAAAAATGGTAATGAAGAGCTGAAAATTGAAATATTTCAACTTTTGATTTCGAAATGATGTATCATTTTGAATTTCTCCAAAATTAAATTATCAATATAAATATTAAAAATAAACAAAAAATTAGACAAAAAAGTTTAAGCGCTAACAAAAAATTACTGATTTCAGGCAACATTTTATTTGGAAGAGTGATCCAGGAATTCTAATGAATGTCTAGTTCTCATCACAAGTGTACTTTCAAAGCGACTTTCCTTAGCACCCCAGTGTTAAGCAGCATGCTCTGTTTGACGTCATATAAGAGGTCTTATGGCTCTCACACTGAAATCCTTCCAATGACCCTAAGCCAGAAGGCAAACATTAGGAGTGTACCTGATGTACCACAAAACCTAAAAAGCATTTGAATCACAGAAATACTGCAAAGCAAAAACCCAAAAATAGTGTAAATATTGTACACCCAGCACCCTAAAGGTGCATTTTCTAGTGCCACACTTTTTGCTAATGCAGACACCAGGTTTGAGCTCTTATCTTAAGATGATGAAATGGAAGGAGGGAAAATGCAAGTGATATCTAAACAAAGGTTGGAGAGAAATTCTACACAGAGGCTGACTCTTTCTCCCTCCCAAAAAAATATTGGCCATTCACGGAAATGGTAATTTCTGAAAGAAAATAATGGAAGAAAAACAACACAACACTAGTTTCCAGAATGAGTATGCCTCAAAAAGAGCAAATAAAAATGATCCTGGGAAGATAACGAGTGGAATATGCCTAAATTAAACATACATGCCATAGGTAACATGAATTTTGTAATAAGCTCCTTTTTTTTGACTGAAAATCACAATCTATTTGAACAAAGGGCAGTAGTCACTCAAAATATGTAGAAAATGCTATAATATGAGCAAACAAAAAACCCACAAAAAATCCTTAATGTATGTTGCTCTTAGAAAAACAACTGAGAACTGATTTTGTTGCACTCTGTAAGTAGCTACACAGGAAGAACACACATATCATTACAGGGCTGTGTAATCTGTAAGGGGAAGGCATGCTAAAAAAATATGCATTGAAGCAAAAACATAACAATATTCAGATAAGAAATAAACCACACAGGTTTAGGAGTATGTCTAATTAACTACTGGAACAAATTATTAGAGGCGTGGAAGATTTTCTGTCCCCTTGTATCTATAAAGCACAACTTTTAAATGCTCCACTGTGTTGTCCTTCAGGATGATTGATGCCTCTTTCTTATACTTTGTCAAAACTGTGAACTATTTTGTCTCATTTCAGTATAAATAGATCACGTATGACGTATGAAATTTGGTGAACAAATTCAGTACATTCTTAGGCAATTCTTTTCAATTTTAAGTTTGCCTGTATATGTCTAGTTTTACCCTCAGTAGGAGTTTTTCTAAAAGTTATTTAAAAATAAATAATTCTGTACTGTTTTTTGTGAGATATATAACTATGGAACTAAGAAAAAGGGAGTAGCAGAAACACAGTTTAAGCTTTAAGATTTGTTGGCTTGTGTGGACAAAAACTCTTGAGCTTTCTACATTGATGAAGTGGGAAGATTAAACATATGTTTTACTTGCTACCATATTTATTTGCATATGCTGCCTTCTAGATGATCATATGGTCCTTTTACCTTTTGGCAAGATGACATATTCCAAAGAAACAGTACAATGTGATCAAAGTTTGTAAAATGTAACTATCCCATATTATGCTTTCTTCATCTGTTTATTGTATAGAACTGCAAAAAAATAATTCATAGATACTTAAATACATTGCAATTAGTTTTCCAGTGATGTCAGTTCAGGCATGCTCATATGGATTCTGCAGTATGCCAAGCCACAGATTTACAAAAGAAATGGCATCCTTTGAAACAATACTTTCTCTCCAGAATATAGATTGACCAGTATCTTTAGACATGTGCCTTTAATAAGATAATTACTTTCCAAGCCTTCTGCTTTTAAATTAACAAAGAGATTGGGAATGGTCAACTAGGACCCAAGACAACTGGAAGGAGCCAACTAACTCTTGTGCTGTCAGCTTTGACAGGAAAGGAAGAGAACTAAGTCTGGCATTAGCAGATGACGTTCCCTGGTTATCCGTGCATTTAAACATAACAATAGCTCTTTTAATAAATTGCAGTATGTTCTCAGTAATGTGTTCAATTCACACAAGACAGTGAGTATTGCATTTGCCAAGGAAAATGAACAATTCATATTTTCATGTTTCAGTTGGATTTACTTTTGTATAAATCATAAAATTAAAACAGCCTTTTTTAGGAAACCCTCTGTGTCTCTTTTCTGTTATTATATCTTCCTGAAAAAAGGGCAATTGCACTGGATCATAAAACACAATCCCACATAGAACATAAGGGAAAAAAATACTCAGGCTCATTTTTTATAGAGATTGGTTTGTCAGTAGATCAAAACCGTAACATAATGACTGCAGTAGCCCAGATCAAGGATTCATTTAGCCCACCACTATGTCTGTTAGGTAACCATTTGATGTTTTCTTGCTCCAGAAGAGACTGTGAAGGGCTAGTGCCATTTAACTGTTCCTTGGCACTCAGAAAATAACAGAAATCTGTCCTTCTGCTCTCTGCTATTGTTATTTTAACATTAAGAGCATGGGTCTTTGGTGGTGTGGGTTGCCCCCCCCCCCCCCCCAATGATAGTTGTGCCATGTTATTACTTTTATCAACCTTCTATCAGTCTTTTCAAGTTTTTTGTTACCTTTTTTTTAGGCTTTGAACAATAATGTTTACACATAAAGATACTTTCTACTTTGTTTTCTGTTCGACTGCTAATAAACTGTAAAATTTGGGGCTTTATGGTTTTTTTTGGCTTTTGAGACAACAATCTCACCATACTATCATAACAGCAAGATTTCAGTTCTGACAAGTCTGTTAAGAGTTCATCAAATTAAGTAAAAACAAGAATATGAGTTGCTATGGTTGAGGGCTTGTGGTGAAATATTCAATCAAACTAAATATAGATTATTCACTAAGGTTCCTGCACACAGTCAACAGAGAAAGTCTATCTCAGAGATGATTCAGATCAAAAGCCTGAATAGGCTGCCTATTTTTTCCTAGCAGTATGATTCCGTAATACACAAGCTGGCTTAATAATGGGGCTGCCTGAGGCTGTCTTATTTTTAAGGAATGATAATTTACAAAACGTATTTTGTTGAAACAGAATCCTATGGAATGAATGAGCAATGAAGCCCCAGCCATACAAGTAACTTCTTTTGAACATTTTGTCTAGATACTGTTACTGATATGTAGATGTAGTTCTACTGGTTCTGAAGGACAGGAAGCTGTCCCATTCACACGGCTGCCTGAGGAATGGAGCGTTCAGATGATGTGATGCAGCTCTGCAGAGGGCTTTTGAGCCCTCATTACAGCTGGAACGAGCCCACTGTGAACCAGAAGTCAATTTGTTACTTTTTGTCACGTAGTGTCATGTGTCAGTAATGTGTCAAGCAACTTATTTCATAGCTGAGAAAAGGGATATTCTGAAACCTATTATTTGTTATTCTCAGCTTCTGCTACGAAAATAAATTGTCTCAGCTAAGTGGGAAACAAAACATAAAACAACTCCGGTAATGTTCATTGTCGGAAGGTTTAAAAGCCAGCTAGCCTCCACTGTCAATAAAAATACGGATCAATATGCTGAAGGAGCTGAGCATGAGGCAACAGCTTGATGCTGTAGCAGATTTGAAAATTCATAAAGCTACCTTGTTGCTTATGGATACAGCTAATGACCTCTCTGTTTGGTTTCTTTTGGGGTATTTTTCTTTTGTTTTATTTTGGTTTTTAGTATTACTCAAATTACTATGCTTCAAAAAAAAAAAAAAAGAAATCTGAAATAAAAGTAATCTTCAGAGGAAGATGTTGATTTAAAAAATAAACATGGCAATGAGCAGCCAGAACTCTATCACTGGAGTGGTACAAAATAATACAAAATTTCATGTGCTCTGTTTTAGCAACCAGACTATGCATTTAAATGCACTAGACCAGAACAGACAATGATAAATGAACATAATGGTACATATACATACTAATTTCCAAAAGAACAGCACAACAAATAATGGCCTTAGTGACAATAATATTGTATAGATTTTGCTTAGGGGAAGAAAATCTTAGCTGTGCCTTGAAAAACATTTGTTTCAGTTCTTTTTAGGTGATCACAATAGCATTGTGCCACAAAGAGAGTGGTCTCTCACTGTCAATAAAACAGAACCTGAAATGGCACCTAAACCCCCCACCCCCCAGATTCTATGATAAAATAGCACCCTTTTGATAATAATTAGAAGTGATAATTTTATTCTTTTCCTCATCACTGCCACAAATTTGCTTTATATGTGCCTTTTTGTTCCGGCAACATTTTCATCAATTGCAAATTTCTGATATGCCCATCAAAGACAAACAAATGCATAGACTACTTTAAAAAAATATTTTTCCTAAGGTCACCTACAGTTAGAAATGAATGTGCATTCAGTTTCTGATTCTCTTCTCTGTAATAATTCAGAGTAAATGATAATGTATTATGCTGTAAGTCCATAACCTTAGAAAATAAGAGCCCAGTTGGTGCTTGACTTACAAGAACAAAACAAGCTTACAGAGCACAGGTCTGTGTTGTTTGGCAAGTAGTCAATAAAACTGTACCTTATGAATTTCTTTCCTAAAGGTTCTAATCAAAACAATTTATTTCAGGCATGTAAACTCTGCTGTTCAGACTTCAGCTAATGTCAGTGTATGATATCAGCGTCCGCAGGAGCTTCAACCATGTTAAACCGAGTCCCAGAGCTCCCCCATCTGTCTCAGTAAAAGACAGATTTCCTGCTAGATCAATGCAGTGTGTCGGCTATGGTAAAAGAGATGTGGATTTTTCCAGCTTTTAATAGCTTTTACAATAACTACTTGAACAACTGAAATCTTCTCCATTCCAAGTACTGTATTTCAGAAGTTATACAAAGGAAAATAATTAAAAGCATTATTCCATGTGAGTAAACTATGATGAGGAAGGAATGCAAAGTAAAAGCCCAACCATACATAATGAAATTGGACAGAAAATTGTAGACAAATATTTAGCAAATTAGAAAACCTTAAAGTGAATGTATGCAGTCACGGGGAATTGTTTTTCACTGTTAATCTGTTCCTCTAATGTCTCTGAACTATATTTATTTAGGGCTGAAACTGCGTGTCTAAACATGTATAGGTTGGCTATTTTTCTTTAACCTTACAGCCATTTTATTTTAGAACATTAACTGAATAATTTTTTTCATGCTAGAGATAAGACTCAGATGGCGTATATCACAAATTTACTGATCACTGAAGTTACACTTTGATGCAGCCTCCTTGATAAAACCAGCAAGCAGATCCTAGTCTCAGCAACCTTTTTTTTTTTTTTTAACAGACAAAAAAAGTATATATCCTGTTTTCCTGAAGCCCGCCTAAGGAAAACATACTCAAAGAAAATGAAGAGTCTCCTCTTTTAGATTCTTGTTGTGCAAACACAGTGGGTTTCCACCTGCCCTGTCACGCTGTCAAGCTTCAGAGGATGATATCACTTCTCTAAATGAGTTCAGTTCTGATTTCTCCCAGATTAACAGCAAATATCTTTCAGGTGAGGAAACTTTTATTGGAGATTAAAGGGAAAAACAAACTAAGTAAAACATAAAGTACATATGGAAGAACATCTAATATATGGCTTTTGATATCACCAACTGTGTCAGCCTAGCTCCTAACTTGTGGCTCTGCTCTTCCAACAGGGCTCACTTCACTCTTAAAGGGGTATTCAAAAAAATAAAATAGCCTCACCCCTCTTAAGGTATTGACTGACCTTTTCCAGTTAATCTCTTGCCAAATAGTAAACAAGAACCTTATTACTGTTGGACACCAACTGTTGTAACAGGAACATGGTAGCTTGTAGAAAAGGTTTTTAAATAGTTAAACAGTTATGTGATGGACCTAAAAATAACATTACTAACCAAATAATTCAGGTTTTTTGTGTTTTGTGCTTTTTTAGGGACACAGCAATCATGAATTGGTATACACATGTGCAAGGGTTTGTGGATTTCAAGTACAGGAATATTTTTTATAGGAATATCATACTAAAGAGGCAAGTAACTACTTATGTCTGGTCTTCTAAGGTAGTCACTAACATCAGAGGGTAGCTAGGTACTTACAAATCTTGTTTTATTCAATTAAATTCATTCCATTCTTTCAGAACAGACAAACTGATGTATCATATTGATCCATTGTTCTTTGGTTCTTGCAGTGCCCAGCTGTAGTCATCACTCTCCAGCTGTGCACTCTGTGTCAGAACCAACAAGGACTGATGCTACTTATGTCACCAGGAACCTGTCAGAAAGCAAGCATGTATTTACCTTCTCACTTTATCTCTTCTAACTGTATTTTTGTCCTAATCTGAATTTTTTTCTGGAAACGGTATTTTTCAGCAAGGTGAGCAGGAAAGTTGTTGCAGAACTCCAACAGTGTTAATTACCAAAATGTATATGTAATTATTTAATCCTTCCATTGAAAATATGCATTATTAATTTTTCCTATATGAATGAAATCGGATTTTTTAAAAAATGCAGTTGAGGGCATAATAATCTATTTTTACAGTTCGAGTTAGCTTGAAATTGGTCAAAAATGTTAGTGCAGTCAGCATGGATCAGTTGAACACATCCACATTATCTCATGAGTAAGCCTTAGAAAAGCTACATTAATTTTATTTATGACTTATGAAACAATTTCAGTACATTTTAAATTTGTGCTAAGGAGGAAATTTCCAATATAGAATTATGACTTCACTGAAAAATATATTTAGGCTTATATGCTATTTTATACTGTTCTTTCTACACTAACAGATGTAAAAATCTCTGTCTAAAATTGTTTCAGCAAGTCACATCGTTATACTTCAGCTTCTTTCCGGACTCTTCCTTCAGAAGGTGCTCTTTGCTTCATATAATGCAAGTGATCATGATATGTTAAGATCAGGTTTGGTGATGAGATGTCCATTATTTCAATTGCATCAAGAAGAAAACAAACAAGCAAAAATATTAGTAGGAATGCCATGCAGTAAATGGAATAGTTCCTCTATATCTCAGGTACGACTGAGATAAATGTTGCTATGCCACAAAATCATAGCATCATAGCGTAATTTAAGTTAGGAAGGAGCCCTGGGGGCTATTTAGTGCAAATCCCTGCTCAAAGCAAGTCCAGCTAGATCATGTCTAGGCAATCCTAAAGATTACCAATTTCAGTGACAAAGGAATAAGAAATACCTCAGTCTGTGCAAGAGATACAGATTCTAAATGAATGTATGCTTATGTAAGCCAAAACCCCCAATATCCAATTCTGTTCTTTTTTGACAGAAGCAAGCAGATAAAATTTATGCCAAATTTAGGAACATATGTTATTTGGCAAAACCTATGGGAAAATATAAAGTAGCTATGTATTGCTGTTGTTTAATTTATTGAAAAAATAGATTTATCTTTCAGATGCTTAAAGAAAGCAAGTATTAAAGTAAGAAAAAACCCCAAAACATGTTGGATCACCCTAAACCAAGACAGCTAATGGTGACAAGCACACATTTGTGGTGGTGGGGGAGGGCCAGAGTAAGAGAGAGAAGAGCTTTCCTAGACCTTTATGAGACGTATGTTCACTTTACCACAATGTATTTATTATGTTAACACTGGAACTGTTGCAGAAAACAAAAGAATCTGATCTGGGATTTGGAAAGGTTATTTCCACCTTAGCACCTAGATGAAGCAAGTTTCAAGGACAAAACCCACTGAAACTGAGGACATGATACCTATACTAAATGTATCTCAAAAGGTTTATTTTAGACTAGCTCTAGCCAAATCTTATCTAATATCTATTAGCAATTGCAGGCTCACTGGGTACTCTCCTTGGAAGTGCAGATGAGTTTCATTTGAAGAGAATTTGTCCTGTGTCCTCTGAAAATGCTCTGCAGTGCAAACAGAGGGGTGGCTAATGGGAGCAACTCTTTTGCTTTAAAAAAATCATTCCTCTCATGTCTAAAACTCTGATACAGGAGTACCAAAAGAAAAAGAATTACAAATATGCCTTCTTAAATGGAGAATTAGGAACCTAAATTTCTTCCGAGTCTTGGAGGGCAGCCTTAGAAAACCATTTAAATCTTAGCAGCTGTATTTCCTCTTCTGCTGGCACCTAAACTTATTATCTAGTTTGGAGTGCTAGCCCATGCTGTACTGGTCTCAGAAGGTTCCTTATCCCAGTACTCATCCACCTACTTGGATCTAAAGTCTCAGTGTGATCTGATTCCACTACTGATGTGACTTCCACATCAGAAACTGACACCATGACTGCTCTCATTCAAAATTACTGGAGTGGCATTTAATAAAACAATCAAGATGTTAAAATTGAGAAGATTCTTAAACCTGAGATCCTTTGTTACAGATACTTTAGGATGGTAGTTGTTTATCAATGTTTTTACTGGATTTAATCAATTTACTACAACTCTCTTATAAGGGGAGACTAGATGCAGGCTTCCTGTTGTGGTTTGGGCTGTTCTTTGCCTATGCTGTGATTTCTATAAAATCAAATTATTTTGAATATATTCAATGAATGTATTATATTTAATATTAGAATATAACTCTCCAATTTTGCAAAAAGACATGTCTGATATTAGGGGCAATATTATGATACCTATGCCAAAGATGTTTGCACTGATTGCCTGATGCAAAATACAGGAATTAGTTTAGGAGTAATACCTTTCTCCCTCTGGGTGAGCATCTAAATTAGAAAATTATGTAGACAGGTTGCTATTATTCTTCTGCAAGGTGGGATAATAATAATAAGAGAGATTTCAAGAATCAATCATGCCCTCAAAAAGAAACAAAGAACCAAACCAATCTAAAACCTTAATCAAATTCAGTGATTCTTCCTGAAGGATTAGTAGACATAAAACATGTTTTTTAGAGCAGGAGCACATAGCTACTTTTCCTGCCTCATGACTGGCCACTCTCACTACTTTTCCATTAATTGAGAGAGTTCAAACAAAGACCATCTTTTGTCCTGTATTTAAACAATAAGTTAAACTTTCTCTGCTGAAGAAAAAACAAACCAAGGAAACATAATTATCTATCATAGCTAAAAGATGGACACTGGTACAGGGAAAATACCTGGTTTTCCCCACTGTATTTCTTTCTCACTAGTTTATTGATTCCTTTACCTTTCTTGTTGCTTTGCCTCCTGTTCTGAGGTATCTGATCTCTTTTATCCCTATTTAGGAGAACTGGGCAGGATTATGGACTCTAGACTTAGAGGAAATGTGATAGTGGCTGGCATATTGATGTTCATCATTGCAGTCTATAAATCCATTTATTAAATCAAATTTACCTTTCATTCTTCAGTATAAAATTTAGCAAGTCTAACAAACAAACAATACACATCTCCCTCCCTCAATCTTTTTCTAGTCTTCTTCTTTCTATTGATAAAAATACTATAAATCATCTTATTTTCCACATTTTTTCCTCAGAAATATCATTGTAGTGGAATGTTATACAGCTGAGAATCAACATCAAAGGCTAGGGACAAGAAATGCTCTCTGCCTTATACTGCAAGAGTTTCACATTGTAAGTTCATTAGTTAATAAAAAAGAGTGTCTAGTAAAATCTAGCTTTAGAATTATAACAGCTTCATTAAATCAGTCTTTATCATTGCAAAAAGTGGCCTTCTAAACCCTGTAGGATTAAACAGCAGATCTCTCACAAACACTTTGTCCTTCCTGCCACTGTTGGAACAGCTTAATACTGCAGAGAAACACGGGTATTCGATGTATTGGCTCATACACACAGGAACAAGACAGTCTTTACTGCCAACTCTGCAGTCTTTCCAGAAACAGAGAAGCAGACCTCATGATGTGCAAGCCTAATAGTCTTTACATGTATGCATTCCCTCTCTGATGCACTGTATGTACAGATATGCTGAACTATTCACTGCTATTCATGTTCTCAAAGGGGAACTTTTGCAAATCAGTCATGGCAAAACTGAATGATTTTTTTCTTATCCCTACATTTTTAATGTAGCTATGCTTTGGTCAGTGATGTAGAGCTCTCTCTACATCTCTCCCTACCTCTCCGACCCATATGTATATGGGATATATATGTATCTATTTTGGACATTTTTGCCATTATTTATTATGTGAAAAGTCTGTGAGGCTGGCTTGTAGGAAACAGTGGGGAGAATCTTCCTCTTATGTTACCATCTTCTTGTCAATAGAGGCTTTGTTATCTTTGAAAGAGACAGTAGCGTGTACATAATAAATACATAGGTAAGCAAGAAGAAAAAAACCTGGTGTTTTCCTTTTTCACAAATAGATAGCAAAGCTGCTTTCCATCTGATTCTTCATTTTGGTTGAACTGTCTTGTAAGTGCTGGACCTATATTGCCATCTTCCCTTGTAGTTCCAGAGACAGGACAGCTTGCAAAAGAGCTTTATTTTGCATTCCTGCAGTGAGCTGAATCTTGTGAAAGGTTTCCAAGTAGTTTGTCAAATCCATTATGATTGTATCAGTTTTTATATGCTTCATAGGAGGAAACAGAATTAGACTCAATGTTATATTTCTCTGTGTGTGTGTGTGTGTGTGTGTGTTTAGAGACACAAAGGAAGACGGAGAGAAATAAAAATAGTTGTCAAAAATAATATAATCCCATGATATTGCTTCATACATAATATGTTCAGAAAGCCACCTAAGGTACAAAATGTTAATTAACAGTAGAGGTACAGTTAAAAAGGTGTAACACTTCCACCCATCCTTGAGACGATAGGTCATTCCTCTGTCACTGAAGTCTTCTTTAATTGCTCATGTTATTAGCTGACAGAACCTGTTCACCCTAGTAAGGTGAAGTTCTTTTATTTTAAAGGCAGAAAAGAAAAGGAGGACAGCAAAACAGGGTAGAGATGTAAAATTAGTCAAAATCATGAAAGGATGCTTACAATAGGAGCATTAGCCATTTAGAAATTCGAACCTTTGGAAGTCACTTGGCTGGGAAATTAAAGAAACAAACAAAAAGAGCCTCTCTTTGACCTTTAAAGCACAGAGAATCTCACTATTTTCTTCCATCTTGCTACTTGGAATGCTAGAAGTGAAAAAGGAAGGCTGGTTTCTTATCCGGCAAGAGCTAAATGGCCAGCAGTGAAACAATGTAAAAATAATTGTGTTTTTACAAGTCAAAATTCCTTTTGGAAACTGATCTGGTATTCTCTTTGTTTAAGGATAAAACAGCTGGTTGGAGTCAGTGAGTTGCCGGACTGAAAAAGCTCGTCTGCAGGATTCTTCTTTGACTTCTTTACTAAGTGTTGTCAGACTGCTCCAAAGAACATTGTCCTGAAGAGAAAAAAAGATTATTTTGTTCTCAAGTAGCAATTATCTTCCCCAAACCTCAGATGACTCTGACACAGCTCATTAACATGTCATGCCTACCAGTTTCATTCTTTCACCCTGTCCTACCTCTTCTTTCCCTGAGGAGCTTTTCTGCTCAGCTCAGCCATGCACAATACTTGCCAGCTCACTATGGGTCCTTCACACCACGAGTGCTGTGAGAACACTTTTGCTGTGTCTGCATGCATGAAGCTTTGCACATGTGCCTTTTCTTTCTGTGCTAATTGCCTGGATACAGAAGACTAGAAACTCCATCACAGCAGACTTTGGATTAAGGTTGATTTAGGTCACTGAGTAGCAGTGATGGGATATACACTCTTCAGAAGTCCTCCACAGTTTCCTGATGTGTTGTGCTTAATGAAGAGTAGTAATTAACCATGACCAACCTTGTAATTATTAACATGCTATTGTTAATGAGACTACAACTTCAGCTATCACTTTGTGAACACCAATTTAAACCATAAAAATAGAAATTAAAAGTATGATGAAAAATGAAGGTACAATGACCATCACAGTATTTATTATGAAATTACCAATCTTCAGTAAAAACTAAGTTTTAAGCAAATTGACATTGTTGATGCACAGAAATTTTAATTCCTGGCCATAGTTGCAAATGTAGGTAATATTTTAAAGCAGATTTCTCCTTTGGTAAGCCGTTTTAGCTTTCACATTTGAAGTTTATCTGTTTAGATGTTGACCTTGATTGCTCTGTTCTCTTTTTGGGCTTAGGTCGGTTACTCATCCTAAAAGAAGTAAAATTCCTAAGATTTTTATCTGAACTAACTGGATAGATATCTAGGGAAAAAAGAGCACATGAGGCTTTGATTTGGGATTCAACTCTTGCTTTTTTTTCCTTTTCCCCTAAGCCTTGTTTTTTTACTTGCTATTCAAGTTTTGGTAATGGTAAGCAGTGCACTTCAAAGCGAGAGCTTCCTTATAGAGAAAATCTATAGGGGTTGTTTTTCAATATCACAGCTATTTACGCATTGACCCCAGTAACTATTCCATCCAGGTGTCCATTAATGGTCTGCTCGCCTTGAAAGAAAAAGTATTCTTTTTTAAATTTTTGTTCACTGCATTTCAAAAGTAGAATAAAAAAAAAAGGAATCTTAGTGAGATACGGCAGGAAAGAGAATTAACAAAGTGTGCCTACAGTGGTATTCTGGGCCTTTTTCTAATGTAGACAGGTCCAACGCCTAGCAATGGGGAATGCAGAGGCCTAACAGAGCAGTTCTGATTTTGAAAGTATATAGTACCAAAGAATATCAGAATTATTTACTGGGACTACTTCAGCTGTTCTATGTCACCTATAGTAATCATCTTACAGCCTGCTTTCAGCTGCATGGTCTTGCTCTTCCTTTTCCTAGGTTCTTTCACTTTCAGGAATTTAGAATTCAAGCCCTTTCCTTGTTACTACGCGTGGGTCTGCTTATTATTCTGCTTGCTGGGGGTACAATATGAAATTCGGTTTAGCTGAATTAAGCTATGTCAAATATATATCTGACACTGATTTACTGGAATTTTTTTTAAACCTAGTTTGACATTGTCTGTGTTCCCAAAGAGGAGAAAAAATCACTGACATTTAGAAATTGTTCCCTGTTACAAGATAATGTTCTTTCTCATCAGAAAAAAATAAACAAGACACAGATGTCAAACAGATCTTTCAAAATGCCACTCAGCATTTCCATTTCAATTTTACTTATTCTTATCTTGAAACTAAATATTAGCCCCACTGAAGTCAGCATTGAACTCCTTTTTTATAAGGTCTGTCACAAAACAGTGTGTGGGTGATTTATGCCTCTTAACATCTTTTCCAAATATCTGTCTCAACAAGTGCTGTTATGTTGTCACAGGGGCTCTCTCAGACTGACCACAGTTGACTATGTACTTCTATTCAGAGAAAAGGATTCAAAATCTTCTTGTAATGTCTTCCTCAGAATGCACGATCTGCAGAATGTGCTCAGGAATAAAAAAAATCTTTCTTTTTTTCTTAAAGGAAAAAACTTGAAGTTATGCATTAAATACAACCTTAGAAGTGAGATTTACTATCTGTAAACTTTCAGTAATAGTACTTCAGTTAAAAAGAAAATCCAATATCTTCATTTATATAGCTTTTCAAAGGGATGTTATGAAATTACTTCATTTGAGCCTACAAGGATTGACAAAAAGCATCTTTGCAAGTAGCTGGTTATTTTGTTTAGCTAGCAAAAGCAATAGATGAAAACTGAAGCCAATCAAATTCTGAGAGGAAGACATTTTCTTTAAATTAGGGAGGAAATGACATTGCA
This sequence comes from Falcunculus frontatus, assembly GCA_013398115.1. Lineage (NCBI taxonomy): Eukaryota > Metazoa > Chordata > Aves > Passeriformes > Falcunculus > Falcunculus frontatus. The sequence continues at coordinate 415,888 of VZRV01004954.1, read as the reverse complement.
ACAATTTTGCCCAAAGACTGTTTTCTTCTTTGAAGCCTTGCTAAGGAGGCAGTAAGTCCAGGCTTGTCTGATCTTTTTCAAGTGTATCTGCTGGTTAACAAAAACTATTGTTTCTTCCCTGTTTCCTTTATGTCTATATTCAGGTGTCTTTCCTACATATACACTACATTTCATTGTAATAAAGACTATGAAATCGTCTTTATTATGAAAATTATGAAAATTATTATGAAAATCCTTACATAAACCATTGAGTGAAGCACTATGAACTTGGTAAGAATTATCAAACCATGACCTTAAGTGTCTCCCCGAGCTTGATTTCTGTCAAGCACATGTTCAAATTTTTTTTTTAAAAATTAAAAACAATTGAACAAATCTACCAAAAAAGTCTTCATAGTAAGAAAACCAAGAATGGGGGAATATATGTGAGCAACTTATTTCCCAGTATATCATTAAAAAGTAATATGGAAGTGTTTTTTCCCTGAAGTAGCTTTCGTTAGGAGAATGTTTTTGTGCCAGACAGCTCATGACCTCTGTCTCCATTCTTTGTGAAATAAGATCTATAAAGTCTAAGAGAATTCACATTTCCACAAAATGCACACTATGCACCTTATATTTTTAAAATTTAAAATCTCATTTTTTTTAAATCCCGGTATTTTGAAATTTCTTTCGAAATAACAAATAAAGAAAAATTTTCTATGAGGTGTCCTCACGTCCTTCAAATGTTACACATTTGTTTAAAAGGAACTAGAGATGAAAATTAGCTCAGACTCTCCTTGTATTCTATTGTAGTTTTCAAACATTTCACTTTCTAATTTGGGAAGAAAAACCCAACATTCAGAATTTAAAGTTCAAATTTTTCAAAAATACCAAGAACCTATTGGGTACCTCCTATTCTCCCAGAAAAGGAAGCTGATACTACTGTCATACTAGGAAACTGGAATTTGAGGTTTAGGTTCTGCCATTCCAAAGCTGCTCCTGAAGCAAGGGCTTGCAGACACCTAAGACAGCTGCAACAGCATACCAGTTGCAGTTTTGTTGAACTCTTGCATATCCAAATGGCAGGGGAGACATCACATCATCAACTGCCAAGCCCCTTAGCGGACCTTGAAGACAATGTGGAAGGGATGCGTCATTGCCTCTGCATTCAGCAGCATCAACAGTGTTCATCACTATAAAAGAAAGGGTAAGTGGGAGTTAACCCACAGACAAGAAAAATTATTCACAATTCAGTATGTAGCTAAGGCTGCCAGAACTGGGAGTAAAAGGGAAGGCCATAATGCACTGGATTTTCTGCACATTTTCCAGAGTTTAAAGTATACCCCCAAAACACTGAACTAGGGCTCTAGTTTACATCCTAATTTGAATACAAACTCTAATACTACTCTGGAACACAACTAATGACTCAAGGCCCTTAGAACTGCAGGTATTATTGTCTTTGGTTTCTTCCACAGTTTTGGCAGAGCTGTATGGAGAGCCTTTCTGTGGACATATTAGTATTAATATTAGATTAGGGTGAATCACAGTGTAAATATTGACACTAAAGTGAGGTTTGCATTTAAAATTATGGATTGTTCAGAAGATGATGTCTTCATTCTGCTAAAGCTCTGAAGCCAGAATGGGATGTGTGGGCAGCCTCTGACTGGGTGTTTACCAGGGAATGACTACTATGAATGGAGACAGAACTGGTTCAAGAACACATGTGCACACACACAACTGCATGAAAAGTGTCAGTTCATCATTACGCAATAGCCAGATCACAAAACTGGTAAGCAATGGCTCAGAATTCGCTCCACAATGAGCCACTGATGCTATAGTTAGTATTGAGGGTGTAATTGCACTTAGTCTTGGGAGAAAAAGAATAGGTTTATTGCCAAATTAGCAAAGGCCAAATTAAGGACTGTTGTTTGACATTACAACGGCTTTATTGAGGGCTATATTTTGGCTGTGACAGTAGGCTACTATTAAAAGTATGTTAAAGGTTAGAAACAGCATATGTTCTGGTGACAAAGACCTCGATTTACTGCTGTGTTCTGCAAAGACCACAAAACTAATCTGGACATTCAAGTCACATGGAGTAGTTGAATATTTAGAGGCTATGGATAGGGTCATGACTGGACTAGACAAAAGTTAGATATAGAGATCTAGTCATTGAGAGAAGGAGGGTTTGTTCCATTTCCAAATTCTGTGAGGCCTATGAGGATATTAAAGATAATTGTTGCAAATCAAAAAATCAAAAATTTATGGATCACCACATTACAGCCCAGTACAGAGATAAAATTAGCCCTAGAGCCATTTTTGATTGAAGAGCTCAGATTAATGTCCTCCCAGGGCTCAAGACATGAGTGAATACATCCTACCATAATATGTCATATTACTCTTTCTTAGTTTTTTTCTGGTATGTCTATGATAATATCTTTCTGTAAAAGTTGTAAATATAGCACAGAGAAGAAGAGAAACCTCACCGTTATGCATATATCTGTATAAGTCTATAGTAAATCAACTGCACCAGAGCTGATGGAAAAAAATGTCTCTCAGAATAGGGAAGAAGAATCCAGAATAGATTAATTCAACATATGTTAAATATGTCTCACAGTTTGATTACTGAGTTCATTTAACACATATTTCTGAGCTCAGCTTGGCTTTCTTCATTGCTTTGCAATTTTGTTTTACAAATTTTGTGCTTGACACTTTATGTAAGATGGGAATCACACTCCAAGACTTACAGTAGTACCAGTGTAAATTGGGCATAGAAGCACGGAGCAAAACAGTATCTCTGGATATATACTGATGCCCCTGAGATGAAAATATATCCCATTTTCTTGGACAGAATTAAGAAAAAGACTGAGCTGAGAATAACCTAGTGTACGTACAACCATCTGCTCCTAAATCCCGTATACTCTGACAGATCCATTAAACAATTCTTTTCCAGTGATGTCACTGGAAATATTTTTCTTTCTTTTTTTGGCAGATCTTTGCCTTTTTGTTTTCATCTAGGTGTATATTATGTTTTTGAGATAAAAAATGAGATACTGAACGTTATATTACCTTGTTAATAGTTTTGAATATTTAAATGGGAGCTATCCATTTGTCTGTGACCTTCCAAATTTAAAATAACCTCTTAGTATGTGGTTGAGACTTAGCGTTGTTTGCACATATTCAGAATTGTGATTCTGAAATGAAATTTTCATGAATTTCACCACTATTGTTTGTTAAAAAAATAATTAAAATTCATTAAAGGCTCCTCAATATTATTTTCTTGCTCAAAGCTGCTTTTTCATTGAAATTGATGAGGAAAATCAATAATTAAAATGTCTGGGCACACAACATATATGATGTCTAGTCAAGGCATATAGCTTGAATTTAAACAATTTGAGGAAATATAATTGTCAAAGTGGCTTAAAAATTCAAATGGCTTATATATTTCCAGGAACTGGCTTTGTAGGACAGCATAAACATTCATGCAATGAAGGTTTCAATTCACAATACAAACTGAAAACAGCACTCTATAGAATGCATTAGCAAGTGTAAATAATCACATACAAGACTAAGAGCCAAGTACGTGGCTCTGTGCCACGCTGTGTCAGTGCCTCAGCGCCAGCCTGGAAGAGGCCCTGATGCCAAGGAGGATGGCACTAGGTACAGTTCTGTCTGCACTAGCCAACACAAGAGAAGAGTATATCCCAATATATTATCTTTTCAAACTTGTCTTCCTCAATGTCCATTATAATTTAACCCTGTACAAGCCGTGATCTTTTTAATTTGCATTTTCATGTTTATATGAATATAAATGTAGGTAAAGAAGTCCTAGTAAAAATTTTACATTGTTCTTGCAGCATGTCCAGAAACACACTGAAATTCTTTCTATAGTTGAGAATATACCTCTGGTTCTTTTTCTTTATTTGCATTGTCTGAAACCACAGAAACTGGTTGTGAATAGTTTGCTTTGTGTACTGAAATTGCAGTGGTTACTTGTAATTGGGCACATAATTTGTGCTGTTTCAGGTTTCTAACTGGGTAGATGTATGTCACAAGTAGGGAGAAATATTTAAAAAGTGATGCCATTACTGTTTAATGCAGTTTAGGCTCCAAATAGGGTTTCTTAAATGTAACTCTTTTACTTGCCCATATTTTTCATATGTGAATTTTCTTGGGGAAAAAAAATGAAGGATTACCATTAAATTCAGATATTATTTACTCTTAATATATGAATACAAACTCATCCTGCATGCAGTATTTTCCTAATTATTTTGAACAGAGTTAGAACACTTTTTGGACTGAGATTACATAATTCCTATGCTCTAAAGGATTCAAAATGGTTTTTTTAAGAACCATTTTTAAAGGGTTTTTTTAGTCCCCTTTTGCCTCATACATTCATGCATGCTACTGAAATATTCTAAATTGATTACTTTTGTTGAGATGCAGTAACTGCAGGTTAAGAAGCAAGCCTGCTTTTGAAGAAAGATGAACCAGATGAAAAACAGTGCAAGAAAGACCTATGCCCTATCATAATGAAATTATTTCTGGAAAAAAAAACCCCTCTTTCTTTTTTTTTTTTCTTTTTTCTTCTTTCTTTTTAAGAAAAAAATAAAAAGTACTTTGCAAGAGTGCAAAGCCACCCATGACTCACCCATGAAGTCATGGATGAACCTCAAAATCTTCTTAGTGATTAAAAGAACCTGATTAAAAATTATAACTCTTTTTCTCCCTATACATGCAGTTAGCACTGGTGATCGCTCCTAGCTTTTGATACAGTGAAAGTCCTGTGGTGGCTATTTGAGTCCTTGTTTGTTTGCTGCTGTGTCCCAAGTTATTCCTCATATCCTAAGGTGAAGAATATTAAATGACCTCCTGGTTAAGACAAATGTAAAAAGGCTTATTTATTCATACCAACTAGAATAGATAATAGAGTAAGAAATTTTATTAAGATACAGATGAATAAACAAAAGGAAAAAAATCACATTTAATTTGATCATGTCAAGATTACCTTATAAAAATATCTCTCTCAACCAGCTGTTTGCCACCTGCTTCTTACAAGATGGCAGTCACAATTTCATGCTTCATGCTGCGTTTCTATTTGGAGGCTCTGATAAAAGCACCCATCCATGAGAAAGAATGTCCTTTCTTTCACAGAACACATTTCAGGACTGGGCCCTCAGGGACTACCCTCAGATACTCATCGTGGACAAGCCTGTTTAACTCAGTCGACCTGTTCTCCCTTCAGCTCTTCTGGGGAGTTCAGGCAGTTTTAATGTCTTTAATCATCCATGAGTTACTCTGGCTGTACTTCTTAACTAAGATATGTATCGGTCTTCTTCAGATATACAAATGACACTGTCTAGGCTTGATAAGACATCCTTTGATTCACTAAACAATCCACTGACTCAACAGAGGTTAAAACTCTTCCTGACAGAGTCCTGAATGCATCTCCAGGTCCATGAGTTTAGTTAAGATAAATTAGGGACTTCAGCTAGCCAAGGCCAATGTCAGCTTCCTCATGAAGAGCTTTTGGGAAGTGAGATAGAAACAAGGGTTTTAATCACTTTTTCCATGGGAGCCTTGTTTAGTTGGCAGCTCTGAAGCTTGATCCTGAGCTGCACCAAAGCTGCAATGTTTACACCTGAACCTGGTACTTTACCTCCCTGACCCAGATCTGAACATGACTTCCTGATGTAAACTCGACTCATGACAATAGACTTGCTGAATTATCACTGGCCTGGGACTGGCCCTGATACCTCTTTCTAGACTTGAATCTGACTGTGACTTTCCTTGTTCAACTTGCTGACACCTTGCAGGTGAACCAACTACTCCAGCTGCCTTGCTGCCATCCTTGCTTCCTTTGGGACACAACTTTCCCTGGGTCTCCCTGCCATCCCCCTCCCTTCAGTGACTGAATAGCATGTGTTGCTGTGGGTTGTGTTTGAATATTTTAGTCCACATGAATCTGTGAGCTATTACCTTTGATAGAAACTTCAGATGCAAATAATTCAACGCTACTTCATAACTAAGAAGCTTTGGCTTTAGCCTTTGGCTAAAGGCTTTGGCTTTCCATCTTTGTGGTTTCAGCGTGTTTGAAATGACTAGTTCAAAATGCTTTTCCTTTAACAACAAGCAGTGCTGTGTTCTCCATCCCATACTCTAAGCACCAACTGGGGCTTGATCCCTAAATGTCTGTGCATCTGGACCTCAGTTTCTTCTGAAGAAAAGGGAGCCTTACTGCCTGTAGAATGCAAGTGTCAGACAAACAGGTAGATAAGCATGTTCTGTACCTTTTGCTATGAGAATATGTATTATTCCTTGTAGTACAGCAACTGGTATTAAGTTTATCCCCATTTAACATATCTGTACATTTTGAACAGACATAAGAGAGATGTTACAGGCCATGTTCACAAGAAGATGTTAGTCTGGATTTGCTTCTAACCTCAGAGATGTACATAATGCTATTCATGTTAGCCTGAGGACAGCATGGCACAGGAGTAGAGAGAAGCACAATGACACAGTAGGGAATAGCATAGATTAAAATAGCAAATGAGGGAAGAATTTTCAAAAATTATGGAACTAGCAAAATACATAAAAATAAGCATGCTATGAAGTCATAGGAGATATAAGCCATTTTCATGAAGGAAAATTATATTAACCCAGAAAAGCTTGATAATCATTACCACCAATATCTGGAAGAGCTGCAAGGGGACAGTTTAATAATTTATTATTACAAAGCAGAGTTCAGCTTCTCTGCAGTGAGTGCTAGTGTGCTTTATCAGCTTCAAGGATGAAGGATATAATTGTAATTTCAGATTTTACATAAAGTCCTCTGGTAACATCTCCGTCTAATTACACTGTTTATAAAATATAAAAACAAAATGCTTAAAGTAATTCTGATTTTGACTATCTGTACACACTTAAGAGACAGTAAAGTGAAATTTTAAAAATATATGTACAAAAGAAGGCTAAATAGGAAGAGATAGTATTATATCCTAGCTTATAATAGCTACATCATAGTTCCTAACAATTGCTACAGAAAAAATCTGTATTTTCCCATCTGTTATTCTTTATATCATTTTAACAGTATTTCCCAAAATTTCTCTGTCCTACTTTTTTCCCAAAAGCAACTTTATGAAACCGAGACCAAGATCAATGTTTCTATTCCTGCTCTGCTTCATACACTTAAATATATGCCTATAAATGAGTGAAGAAATCTACTTATTGAAGGGTCATATCCATGCTGCCAGTTCAGAGTTCAAATAAAGTCACTGATGAATCAGATAGACACTGATTTTCTACCTTGACTTCTAAAGAAAGACTAGGATTTCCTGCTGCAAACCCCTTTGTGGGTCCCTAGATACATCTATGAACATTTCTGAGAGGAATTCTCTTTGTTTTCAGTAGTTCTTCTTCTTCAAATTAAATATATCCTAAAGAGATTTGCAGGTCTGAGCTGTATAAGCAGCTAAAAGTTCTACTTTATATTTATATTTAGACAATTCCTACTTTAATGACTTTCTGATGTAAATTCAGCTTCACGGCTCTCAAGGAAATGTGAATTTTAAAAAATCATATATTTTGGTTCATTTAAGTTGAGCAGGAAGAACTTTTCATTTATATGATCTTGGGTTGCTTTTTTTTTGTTTTTTCCCCCTCAGGAAGTGAAATAAATGACTAGGGATGGTTTGGGCTAGAGGTCCCTAGAGGATTCTCTTGCCCAAGAGCAACTCCTCATGGACATCACATTAGAACTGCCTACCTGTGTGCAACATATCTGTCACTTTTAATGATAGGGGATCACAAAAGGGCATTATGCCAGTCGTATATTTCCTGAAAACACTTGCATAGTGTGTGCATCACCAGGTTTTATGGCATGCATTCAGGACATTGCAATTCCTTTCCTGACTGCTGGCAGCTCTGCATCTGCTGCTGGACTGGGGAGAGCCTAAGAATGGGAGAGACTTGGCCTTAGGCCATCTCGGTATCCTCAAACCCTTGCAGGCAATTAAACAGGAAACAACCTGGATATTTCTTACCTACACAGCATAGGAAGGAAGCTGTAGTTAAATGTGACATCTTCTGCTCTCAAGTAGCATGCAGTACCATTTAAAATCCGATTTAGAATGGCAGATCCCTTTTGTCTTCCAAAGGTGAAAAAAAATGAACAAAAGATATGTGTAGTCTGAGGATAATTACCAGGACGTAAGCTATATATGTTTTTTCTCCGGATGGTTCTTCAAAACAAAACTTAAATATGAAAAAAGCTGAAATAGTAGGAATATTTCTTTGAAGATTACTTTTATATATGCCTCAGAAAAATATAGAATGGAAGATAAATAAAAATAAGTCACTGCAACACAGTATAAAATCTGACACTTCAAAACAGTAGGTTCTTTTATCCCCAGGGAGATAAACAGAACAGTTGAAAACTACATTAAGGATACTTTATGGTATAGTCTTAACATCTAGGAAGGAAGTTTGGCTGTCTGCCACCACCTTCTGAATTAGACAAGCAACTTAGAGCAAGAAAATTCATGCTTATTCAGCAGCACTTTAGGGATGTTCTTCTTTAATATTTTAGCTTGCAATGAAAGTTTTCTTCAAGATGTTAATAAAGTCAGATATGATTTTAAAACTTTTGAGTAGAAAACAAAATTGATGTGTAGTTTCTTTTCAGTTTAGACCAGTTTTTCATTTCCTACGTGCCGCTTCTTGTCTCTCAGGTTCTACCTTTCAGGTTTTGAATATGTAGGTGAATTCCAAACACATTTCCGCCTAAATTTCTACAGATTTTACGAAAATCATCATTTGGCGACTGAATGAGAGATGCACAAAATATCTCCTTCGAGGTAAAGGCTTCAGCATGATTGTACTGTACTATTATTCTTGTTATTCTTGTTGTTATTCTTTTGGTTATTATTCTTGTTGTTGCTGTTGTTGTTATAATAATAATAATAATAATAATAAATACATGAGCATATGCAAAAGAGAGATTGAAATTGAAAATATTAAAGCTTCTTCAGTGTAGGTGAATGCATTTAGAAACACAGAATCAATTAAAAGTTCACCGTTTGCATTGCTCACGAAAAGGTGTGTATGTATGTAAATTTCCTTGGAACTACATTTTCAGGTTTTTTAACGTTTTTTCAATTTTTATATTAATTCATAAATTGCATGATGAGATTTATAAATCAAGTCAGAAGCAAGCAGATAAAGTGGAGATTATATCTTCATACCAGTTACACAACTGGTGGCTCCGTAGAATAGAAGAATTAAAAAAACCTTTAAACTAACTGGCCAAGGTACCACAACTTGTGTAGACACAAGGTCCCACCCAGAACACCTTGCAGGTTTACTTGCTCTCATTCCCTCTGTATGCTGCTGTAAAATAGGAGTCATGCTAGAAACTGAATGAGTATAAAACTTGTATGTGAACAGGTTGATCAAGCACATCTACCATGATCCCTAAATCATTTTAGAGCCTCTGAAATGGCTACTATCAAAATAAAATTTACAAGCAAGGTAACCCAGACCTTTTATCCTCACTTCCTGACACAAGGTTTTATCCAGTTATGATAAAGGACACAAGCACTGTCACTAATTTGCTCCTCCATGTTACAAATGAAACATATGATATAATATTAAATGACTGCTTCCACTATGTTAGCATTCTTGTATGAAAGAGAGGTTGATTACTGTTGGTGCCTATAATTACCCGAGGAGAGAAGAGATTTCATATGTAATATACCTTTCTTGTACAAATGCTATACTCCACACCATGCGGTGTAATGGGTGTCTGCAAGAATGTCCAGTTATTTAAAACATCTTTTTTTCTTTTGTTCTTTCTATCTTTTCCTCTTTTTTGTGTGTGCTGGACAGCTGTCCATTTTATCCATTTGCAGGTGGTTTTTTAATAGGTTTATTGCTATTGCAACGACAGAGCTGAGTGGGCTGCAGCATAATTGCAGATGGGATGCACACTGTGAAAAAGCTGATGTTTTAAATGTCAAGTCAATTTTTAAGGGGAAAATGGCCCAGAAAAAATACAGATCTATGATTTAAGGACACTATTTTTAAACAGCTGATTGCTGGTAACTGAAATAATGTTCTAACTTCACGTTGAAATTCAAATTGGTACCTTGTAAGGTAGAGTCAACTTTTCTTTTTAATATTGCCAGATGACTGACTTTGGAAACTATGAAAAATATTTCAGTAAATAATATTTTTAATGGAATTAAGTTTTTATTTAATTCCATTAAACCTTTAAAAAATCTTTATCTTTAAAAAAAGCTTTATTTAATTTCTTCATACTTACATATTAATTTAAATTACTTGATTCTACTTTGTGAGAATATTAAAGTTGAATTTGAGCTGTTGAATTTGAGATGAATAACGGGCAAATTCATAACGCAGTTTTGTTTTCCCACCTGTGTGTCGTTGAATGTAATTCTTGTTTTTCCCACTGCATACACTTGTTTGTATCTTTCTCTCAGCTTTTTTAAGATCTTTTTTTTTAACTAGACCTTATCTACCATGTATTATCCAAAACTGTATTTCATATAAAAGCCATTCATTTGTAGTGGTTTTTTAAAAAAAATTTAAAAACTATTATTATAACATCAAAACACTTCCTAGATATAAAAATGCATTTCCACAAAGACCCTTGAAATTAGGTGACACTAATTTTCCCTTTCTTGTGTTTATAAGTAGAGATGCAAACCAAAACTAAGAAAAAAAAATTGTTAGTTTTGCTTGTCAAGCATGGAAGAGAATGAACTTGGTTTTTAGCTCTCTAAGCATTTTAGTACATCAAGATACATTCAAAGTACAGATTTAATTAGTTTAAAATGCAGTGAAAGAACACAGAAATTCTGAAAATATGGCTTCAAGTTGCTTCTCCATGGTAAAGAAAGAGCATTGCAAATATTGTCAGACAGAACTTTGTTCAGAAGAGAATCACAAGACCAGAAAAAAATGTACATCTCACTAGTTTTGTTTTTTTTTACTTTAATCATAAGAACTTTATCTCATTTTCTCTTTGCTTTCAACAAAGATGTATAAAATTTCTGTAACCATAACCACTGAATGTAGCAGGGACCCTAAGTGTGTCCTAAGCGTCATTCTGCACGTGTACAAGCAGATGAGTTAACATTATAGAAATTTTTTCAAATTCTAAAAATCCTCTATTTCAGATCTTTGATATTTTGTTTTAATTATGTGGTAAAATTCACATTATAATTATTGAATTGCGAAGGTTATGTACAGGAGTAGTTGTTGCTCCTGATTTCTATGGAAATACATTAAAGGTAGTGATATTTGAAGCCATCTGTGGTTTCTAGACTTCATGTCTCTGATTTTAGACAAGTTGGATGTACACACAGGCTTAGTTTATGCAATGCAAGACACTGATGATGGAGCAGGAGTGGCAGAAGAATACAATGTGCTTCCTTGCTTGGGCTTGCTCCCTGCTCCAGGCTGTCAGGCACCATGGAACCCCCTCGAGGGCAGGCTGGGCAGGTTTGTGATGGATCTGGAAAGGCACATCCTACTGCATCCTGCATCAGAGATGGGTAACCCCAGGGTAGCAACTGAGCTGGATCTCTCAATGGGCTGGAATGGGAGAACCAGGTCATATTTGTGCCCTCAGGCCCCCAATTTGGGAAGGGCCGTAAGGTGAACACCTCCCTTATCACACACCACCACACTTCTGTCCTTGAAGGGTGCTCTTAGATGGAACTATTTCTCCTATACCTTCTTTTCTTATTTAAGAAGTTTCTCAATGTGTCTGCATTTATGCAACAGAAGCTGTTTCCAGCCCCGTGCAGATGTTTTAGGTTGAGCTAAATAGCAGATTTAAACACAGGGTACCAAGTTTGCAAATTGTTATCAACCATGGAAAAGATTGGCTGGTCAGAGACAGAAAACAGATTTTCACATGTTCTGCTTTTGAAATAGTGATAATATGTACAAACAAGTTAGAGGAAATCTAGCTTATGTTTATGCATTCTGGAAAATTTAGGGGAATTAAAATGTATACAATTAAAATCAGGAACAATCTAATAACATTTAATAGCTAAGTAGTAATTTCCTTTCCAAGTATCCCAATGCATTTTACGTATTTCTGTCTAGTAATGAAATCCTAGCATTTGTAAGATGAAATGTGGTGTCTGATCTGCCACAGCCAAATAAACCAGTTTGCAGAGAAAGAAATGGAAAACATTTCTTCCTTTGTAAGGTCAAAAGTTTGCAACTGTAGAATATAAAAGAAAAATATAAATTGGGACCTGGCCAGAATTCCAGCATAAACATTTATTTTCTGCTGAAACATTCCAGAGAATCCCTTTACTGGCTGGGAGTGGTCTCAGTGTATCACTCTCAGTGCCCATTTGAATAATGCAAATAGTATGAAAAATGTCTGAAAAATGTATTGCAATAGGTAAAATATGATTTTTTTTTCTTTTAATTCAAGAATCAAAAATATTACAAAAGCACTTAATTTATTTTGATTTTGCATCACAATTTTTTTTAATGCACAATAAGGAAAATCTGTCTATAGGTTCCTTGTGTTTCACTGATTCCTTTTAAAGTTATGTATGCCTTTTGCAAGTGCTTTAATTTCAGAACCAAGATTTTCTTTGAAAACTGATTTCTTTCTAAACAGTCTATGTCTCGAAACAATTTGAAACTGTGCAAAGCAATTCTGAAGGACATAACTTTACAGTCATTGAAAAAAATTCATTGATTTCTCAGTTTTAAAAATCTCTTTTTATATATATCCTTTTGTAAAGATATATCATTTGAAGTACATTATCTCAGAATGGTTTTTTTGCCACATTTATCCTTCACTAGTTTGAACTGGTAGAAATTTAAGGAATTATTTTGAAGCTTAGGGAATTAATTGTGGCTTCTCTGGTGATGTTATGAGACAGATAGTATTCAAAACATCTTTTTCTATTACACTTCAGTTTTGAAGTTCATTTCTTCTTTCAACTTGGTCTTTGAAAAAAGTAACAAACTGCATATTTTACAGTTTGCTTTGGAAAATACATGGTATGCACTCCACTGACAGAGAACACCATCAAATTTCAAGTGGTTTTGTGTTACATTTTTTATGATTATCAGTAAATACTGCAAAGTTGCATACTACCATTTCCTATGTAAAACACGTGAACCATTGCTGTTTCTGAGAGGAACTCACAAATAAACTAGAAAACCTATTTCACACAAACTATAAAATTTAGACTTATGTAAGAGGGCAAATATGTTTTGTGCAGAATCTTTCTCTGACTCCTCTTTTTTTTTTTTTTGGCCTAGTATGAGTTTAATTTAAAAAAAAAAAAAGGTGTTGCCAATGTCATGGGAAAAAGAAAAACAAAACAAAACAAAGGCACTCTTGTTATCCATTGACTAGTGTTTTGTTTTACTGATCTGGTTAAGGAAGAATACCATAATATTTCCAACAACCAAATGTTCTGCAAGCCTAAGGGTCTTTCTTCCATGAACCCTACAGCAGCTGAAGAAAAGGAACAGCTATGAGGCACTTGTACTCATAAATTCACAGCCAAATTTGTTTCTAAGGAAACTGTACTAAATAAAGTTTGACACTCTTTCATCAGGGCTACTGTATCAGTCTGTCCTGGGGAGATGAATTTAGTTTCATTTTTTTCATTCCATCAGGATGGTAATAGAAGCAGTTTAGAGTCATTTTGACATCCTCTCTATGTCACTTTTAGCTGAGTCCTTAAAACTGCTTTGGGGATTACTTTTTCTTTGTCTACTGGTGGTTAATTTTCTTTAATCCCAAATCTTCCAACCTCTGAAACACTTCAGATGTAGAGAATTAGCCTCTCTTTCTAAATTACTCTTCACGTCTTCTGTCACTCAGTATATTTCACAAAAATAGGTTCTCTTCCAGAAGCATACATTTCCACATTTCACACCCTTTATACATATGAAAGTGCTCAGATCCTAACCTCTCTATAAGTGTAATTTCAGTGCACAAGGTATTGACACAATGGGTTCAGTTCATTTGCTCCTTGCTGATTCCTTGTTGACAAGAAGTCAACATACATTTGAATTGCTTTAGGATATCCTGCCTAATGTCCATCTATGAGTCCAGAGTGGCACATATCTCCTGTAGGCTCTTTGTCAGATATGTCAGCCCCATTTAAATCTCTCAGGTCATCTCAGATGGCACTAGACACCTTTGTTTACAAGGCAGAATCAAACACTCCACTTCAGCACATCATTTTTCTGTGGGACCTAGATAAATGTTTAAAGTTAAACAGAGCTTCAGGGCACCTCTGAATATGGAAGGTATCCCTGCACTGTTGGAGTCTGTTCAGTAAAACCTTCGATTTGTCCTCATACAACTGGTAAAATGAGCCCCAAAATAGCCACTTAAAACTTTTTCCAGGTAATACAACAAACATTGTTCTCCCAAGTCTACAGTGCAGCAATAAAGCATACAAACCACAGGTCAGAAATAGCATTCAAAAATAAGAAATGAGGTTGCATGATCTAATAAACAGGACATTACACTATGCAGAAATGGTGATTGGTTTTGTTCATTCCAAAATGACAGTATAAGTAGATAGGTATTCTGCTTTTAGAAGTTCTCTCATTTTCTGTAATTGCTTAGAAGGTGATCTTTATCGCTTTTCTTTTGGCACTTTTGTTGTCTTTTTTTTTTTTTTTTTTTTTTTTAT
>VZRV01004954.1:354694-401170 GCA_013398115.1 Falcunculus frontatus | reverse complement strand
TCATTGCTTTACTGCCCTGATGGTGGAGGAGACTTGCCCCAAACCGGAAAAAAAGCTTCAAGTATATTTCACTCACACTTTGTCTTCAAGCAATTATTTATTCCTGGACACATGTTGGTCTCACTTTGTAGTGCAGGAAATGTCAATAATTTTCAGTAAGAATGGGGAGATACAGCCTCAGAATTTCTAACTTTGCTAATGCAGACTTGTAAAGGTCTACACATGAACAACAAGACTGTGTACATGCAGCTGACTTAAATATATTTGATTTACATCAGCAGTAAGAAGCTCCTGTTCCTTTGTTCTGCAGAAACACTTTCAAGGGGCACTTGTTGGTATTTTCACCAGGCAGTCCTAATGAGTCAGAAACACAGGAAAAAATTAAATGAAAATACAAGAAAAAAAGAGAATCTTTTCCTCTGTAGATAATTTACAAAAAGTGCACATTTAGGCTTCCTGGAAGGTTAGCTTAGACAATAAAAAGATAAGGCCTTGCAGAAATTGATTCTTGTCTAAAAAATTTTAGATGGGCAGCATATTTATGTAGAAGTTTAAGTCATACTATATTTTAAATGGGAAAACTGAAGCCTAAAAATTAAAATCAGAGTCCAGCTTTACCAAGTGAATCAGTAGTAGAATCTTCCTGACTCTCCTCCACAGTAAGAGGGCAGGGACGTGAGCACAGTGAGCAACAGGCTGTTTAGTACTTCGTTGTCAGCCAGAATTCAACCATGATGTAGAACAACAGGTACTTTTTGAGCTATAAATATATAACTGCCTGAATTTCAGTGCAGTTTTGCTTATGCAGTGTCCTACAGTATCCTGTATAACATGTTTTGTTTGTTTCTCCAAATGAGAAAGCCTCAGAATTTTAGTGCAGTAATTTGATATTTCATCACTTCTAGGATATTTAAATGCTCTGAAGTGCAAACTAAGGCTTTCTATTCATTTGCCCTTTTGGCATGATTTTATGGTATTTCTAATATTTGCAGTGGGCTACATCAGACAAATCACTGAGCTTGTCTAATTATCACCTTTAGGATTTTAATTTTGTTTTCCCCAGATGTCTTAGGAAAACTGTTTAGCTTATTAAGGACTGCAGTAAGAGCTTCACAGACTTCATCTCAAAAAAAAAAAAAAAAAAAAAAAAAAAAAAAAGTATGGAAAAATTTTTTGTTTTTTTAAGGGGAAAAAAAAAGACTCCACCAACTTAACAAAAAAAAAAAAAAAAAAAAAAAAAAAAAAAAAGGATGTTAAGCATTTTTGTAAAGATGTTATTCTCGAGAAATCAAAAGCAACCACTGATTTAAAATTATTGCAATTTTTTTTCTCAGATTTCTGCTCTGCCATGTGCCTGTATTACAGTTATTAATTACACATATGATTAGTACATTGTTTTATTAGAATTTCTGTTTGCTTGTCTCCATTTCACTGCTCCCTTCCTTTCTCTTTGTCTCCATTTCATAAAACATTCTCCTTGAGTTTCTTTTCTTTTTACTATGTTTTATTTAGAAAGTCTCTTTATTTCCCATTTTCCCTATTTATTTATGTGCTTATCTTATTCCTGCTAGTTGGGATCAACTTTTCATATTATGTCTCCCACAGGTTTTGCACTGGAACAGAGGAAAGGTTTGAGGAGGAAGGAATGACAGAGAGAAACTACCATGTACCAACCATAATCCCCTCTTTCTGCACCACTTGATTCCTTGCTGAAAAGACCACCAACTGGCCAGTGGCAACAGTAAGGTCGGGAGGACAGGAGACTGGAGGGAATGACTGAAGATGAGACTGGGTAAAGGGAGAGAAAAAGAAAAGATTTTGTCTTTTTGTTTCCCACTAACCAAATCTATAACTAAATATTTATTTTAACTGAACAATAAATATAGTCAATTTTCCCAAAGCCAATTCTGCTTTTCCTGCAATGCTAAATTGTAAGTGATCTCCCATCTTTGTCTTAACCCCTGAGATTCCTGCTTTCCCTGTTTTCTCCGCTATTACTGTCTTTCCTGGAGATGGGAGAAGGGCAGCTGGGTGGGAGTTTGGCTGTTAGCCAACACTGAGCAACCACACAAAATCAGATCAAGATATGCATAAGCTTTTTATGCATTCTGCAGAAGAAATCATACTAAGCCTTCATCTCAGTTACAATCTTCAAAATCAAGGGTTATCCTTCACTGTCTCTAAAAAAAGCTGGTGGAAATACCTGTAGTCTAAATGTTTGACCTTAAACTGGATAGGAATTGATCAACATTCCAAATTTTATTTATTTCCACTTTTTTTCTCTTTTCTGCCTTTTTCCTGTTCTGCCACAGTCTCTTAATCTTTTAGCTGTTTTCTCCTACTCTCTGTCCTCCTTTTCTTGTGTCTTCAGTACCATAAAGGAATTAAATTTTACCCTCATGTACTATCATGGCCAAGATTTTAGTCATATGTGAAATAAACTGCATTTTTAAACAATGTGTGTCCCTGTAGCTCCATTAGGGCTACTGTATCTATGGTATTACGTAGCAACTAAGATCTGGTCCGGAATTCCTCATGGTACTTAATGGAACCATTCTCTTTTTATGTAATCAACTCATAAATTAAATTATTGTGTTCAGACTGAGGGCCTCTGAATGACAAACAGCCACTGGGTTTTTTTATTATCCCATGATGTAATTTAATAAAATCAATGTTATTAGTTTTGTCATGTTTAAGTTATCATAGCTCACTAAGGTATAGTTCTTTAGATAATTTTTTAAAGTAATGAGAAAAAATGAAAACTAACCTTTGCTGATAACAGTAGCAGATTATTTTCTTCCATTTTTTCCTTGTGATGTATGCTGCAACATGTGAAATTACTTATTTCAACTATCAATATGGTAAACACAAGAAAATGTAACATATATTTACATAGAAAATTAGATGCTCTTTTACAGATTACTGATACAGATGACAGTTTATTGTCAATGACATTACCTGAATTGGCTGTCTATGGCATTGCATGAACAGCACGGTTTGAGTATGCATTGGCATAATATACTGGCAATTCTCAGAACAGCAGTTTTCATAAACCCCAATTAGAGATTACAATGCCAAATAATCATAAATCTTGATGAAGATGGGGAGACAGTGATTTGTGTTCTAATAGCAGTGTGACAAAAAAATGTACAATTAATATTCATTGAATTCCATGAAAATGAGCTAGAAATGTTTTGAAGAAAAATAAATCTATACACAGGTGCCATTATGTAGGACCCTAAGAAACATAAGGTCCCACATAATGAAATTTGCCATGAATCCATCAAAGGAACATTTTCTGTGCCTCCAATTATTCAGGATAGATTTTTGTTATAAAGATACATCTCAACCATTTTTCCTTTGTTCTTTTATGATTTGCAGTTTTCATTGTGTTATGTTTGTAACACGAATTTGTTTAGTCCTGAGATCTCACTATGGAAAATGTAAGCAGATACCCCTAAGGAATAATAAACTGAAACACAGTTGGCATAAACACATTTGGTACTGACACCCAAATGAGTAGTGTGTGGGCAGCAATTTAAACACCAGCTTGCAAAGCAAAATGGCAGTATAACAGAGCAGGAAGGTGATCATCTTTCTCCGTATGGCTCTGCTGAGACCACACATACAACCCTGAATGCTGAATCTTCCTGGGTGTTTCAGTATGAAGGTGATATTGACTAATTGTATGTCTATTCTCAAACATATTCATTGATATAACATAAGGTCTTCCGGAAACTTTCATGAGATATGCTCTTCTTTATTTCTGCCACGGACATTCCACAGTATTATCCTTGTGCTCGTATTTCTGAGTGGTTATCTTTAATATTCCTCTGAAGCATATATAATGAACACATGACAAAACAGTTCAAGCATTGTTTTATTTTAGAAATTAACAAATTATTCCAGGAAATACACTTTTAATTAAAATAAGAGCTAACTTTTTAAACAGAATTCATATTAAGCTTTTCACAAAACACAAGCCTCTCTATCCTTTGTCCAGCATGAAAACATATATGTCCAGCTATACTTTCCAAAATGAGAGAAAATTAGGGAAAGTAATTTGCCTATAGTGTTCTTTACTTTTAGAGTTTCAGAGTTGGCTTTAGTATATATGTAAGTAGTTTTGAGTCTGCTTTAACCTGACTACAGTTGCTGTAAATTTTCTTCCTAATGTGAGGTTATTAAAATGGAAGTGAACTAACTCCTCTTCTGTTCTTTTCTGTTCTGATCTACTTGTATTCTATCCTAGTCTAATCTAGTTTCTATTCTTTTCTCAGGCCAAGAGTATATATAGTCACTACTTTAGAATCTTATCAGCTTCTTGATGACTTGTTTGTGTCAGGATGCTTTCTACAGTGAGAACAGAATAAGCAGACACATTGCTAGGTATCCTCAGATAATAATGAGTGCATTATTAAAAATAATTACAGTAAGAGTGTTGATATTATAGCATTATTTTAAAAACAAGTGAAATAAAATGGGCTTCTGTATTTTAGCTTTTACTTGAAATAGTTTAACTAGAGTCTAGTCACTTTAACCAGGTGGCATGGATCTGTACTTCTTCCAGGAAGTGTAATTTACTGTTGTGTTCAGACAGATTTTAGTATAGCACTTATTTCATCATTCATTGCTGCTCTTATTGGTATTTCACATTATTTCAAACAATTCATTGATTTAGAATTGCTGCCTTTTTTTTTTTTTTGGTGAGGAATATTTGCTTTTAGAAATAAATCTCTCCCTTTAAAATGCATGTCATTTTCTTTTCTAGCAGTAAAGTCGTCATTAGCCTTGTCCTTATTAACCTGTTATTAAGAAATAAATTGAAATTTCATGCCTTCTTCTTAAATGTTAATAGAAAATACAAAAATAAAAAATGTTGTTTGAACATGGAACACATTAACAGCACCTGTCTCAACCAACTAGTGTTGTGCAAATCTAGTATGTGGATGAAGTGATGCCACCATGTAGCTTGGAGGACATTGACTCAGAACACACACTACCAAATTTATGTAAATGAATCCTCTACTTTATCAGTCAATATTGAGATCCAAAGAAAAACTCTCCTAAAGACTTAGGACATGCAAATACCTTGTTTAACTTCTTTGAAAATTTTATTGGAAAGGAAGTACTAAGCTAGAAAATATCATTATATAATGCAAATGACATAATTTGACAAGGGTGTAAGCAAGTGGTAGAAAGTTTCCAACATTCAGTACTCTTTGGACGAGACTAGATTATCATCTAGTTACTAAGTATAAAGTCAAAGCATTTGGAAAGAGAATGACATTGTCTAACCACTGAAGTACTACATAATACATTAGCTCAAATTTATGACTAAAATATCTTTCAGTTAAGCCAGAGGTTTTTCTACAGCTGCCCCGACACAGAGGCACAAGTGCACACAAGGTCAATGTTGTAGTACAAAAATCCCTGAAGGAACGATTTCAATTGTATAATGTCACTATGCAGGGCAAGAAGAGATCCACATGCTAGATATTTGTAAAATTAGGTTGACACATGCAACACGGGAAGAACTCTAAATCTCTGTTACGACAAATCAAAACTGTGTTTGGGGTGAGATAGAAAAGCAGAATCATGTGCACCAACAGCAGCTTTCTAATACATTGGTTGTCCTTGTGAGTCTGCTTACTACCAAAACACAGTTACACAAACAAAACCACCATTACATTAGCTCAGGCTATGAGTGACCCAGGCAAGTCCTGAAACCTTCACTGCCACATCAGTGCAAGTTTACGGGCTTCTGTTAGCAAGTCAAAATCATACGTACCAGGTTAAACAAAGAACAGAATTTTAGCAAGATAGAGAATGACCAAATTGATTCTTCACTGAGACTGTAGTCAATCACTGGAAAAGCCTTCCCAGGGAAGTGGTCAAGCCTGTCAGAGTTCAAGGAGTGTCTAGACTACACTCTTCATCATACGATTTAATTTTAAGTAGTCCTTCAAGGAGCAGGGAGTTCCTTGATTATGTCAATGAGTCCCTTCCAACTTAAGATATTCTATAAATCAATGAAAATAATTTAAATTAGAATTAAACTGGAACTCTTTACTTCTCTATTCAACATTTTAAGCTCTTCATTGGAAAGCAAATCTTCCAGGTATTCAGACTCCAGCTAAAGCGGATAGTTTTTAAATAACAGGAAAAACCACAACCTGGAATCGTTCCTCTCCTTTCCTGTCCTATGAAGTAAAGCTGAGTACCTCTTCCTTTGTAACCTAACATCCCGTTCCTCTTTTTTCTGCTTAGGGTTGCTCAGACCACTTTCTTTTTGACAGAACATTGGCTTTCTTTAGGTAACATTTCACATTAGAAGCTCTTTAGCTTTGCTCCTTATCATTTTTCTGCATTTTGCTCATTCAGAAGTGGTATTTACTACAGTTGGTTGTGGTGGGTTTACACGATTTTTGAAAGTGTAGTAATAACTAGACTATCTACACTTATAGACCAAAATTTACCTGGCAAGTGACAACAAAAATATTATATTGGTTGTTGTCAGTATCTCCATTTTGGCATATTTGTGATTGTACCTGCAATGTGCTTACCTGAAGATTAGAAACAGGCAAGCAAAAAAATTAATTTGAAATATTACTCATAGTTATGCTTTAGACAGTGATGCAGTGATTATAATAATGGGCAGACAGCCAGAACACTATGTTCCCTTCCTTGGTCATGTATTTTATGATAAATATCTTCCAGTTAATTCAATATGATTTTTTTTCCCTATAAATCTGGGGGTTTATGTCTACACTACCAGTAAGTGAAGCAACATCAAAGATCTCTAATCTTCAATTTGGTAATTGTTGCTAGAGAAGTAAGCTAAATTATCTAGAACTGCTTGGAAGAATGTCTACATTACATAAATTACAGGAATATGAAAAAAATATTAATTCTCTTTTCTTTCTTATCTGTTCTACATCATTCTTTTTAAAACAATTGATTATTATTTCACCATGTGTATGTGATTTTGGGTACGACTGATATCTTCTGCAGTAGTAGAAATAATAAATAATAACAGCACAGGAATGATCCAAAAATTAGCTGGCGGTTTTCATCATTTTGAAGTCCAGAACACTTTGTGAGACATAAAATTTCATCCAGTGATTTCCGTGGTATTTCTGAGATTTAAGGTTTGACTTCAAACACTTCAAACGGTATCTTTTAAAAAAGACATATACTTTGAATTAAACATTTTGAGTAAGACGAAGCCTGTCATACAAGATTTGCTCCAGCAACTAATTTCGTGTGCTAAAACATTCAACTTTATTTGGTAAATCTGTACGACTATAGTTCCTAAACTGTGGATTTTTATCTGCTGCACTCATGTAGCACCATAATATGAATGGACTATGATTAGACATTATTAAATTGCTGTTAATGAATCAAATAAATAAAATATCTCAAAATAAGACAAGCTTCCTAGAATTCATGTGTTTGCAGAGTTCCTTTTTAAATCCCCCAGTTTTCCACATTCTCTTCTGGGACACAATACACTGTTCCATTAAAGGCTTCTCTACAATGAACAAAACAGAGGTTTTACTATTTAACATCAGCATAAGCGTTACTAATTTCCTGCCTTATTTATTATTTTCCTGTTCAGATTTAAAAGTACCTCACAATTTCATCATAGTATTGAAGTGAAAACTCATGTCCAATTATTGCTCTCCTTGATACAGCTTGCCATTCCATGATCTCATTCTTATTCTTCTTTTCATTCTTTAATCCCAGTAGCAATTTGTCTTGTGTCCAATTATTTCAGTTTATTGAATGGTGCTGATTGTTCCACTAGCCCTTAATGATTTATCTGTTCATATTTTTATGCTTGGTTTTGCTATTTCCTTGGTAACAATGAGATAAACAACTCCTTAATATATAGGTAGGGTTAGTTACTGCTCAAGATGAAGGAGCAGGATGCTCTCTCAGGTCTGAAGACTGTAGATTTGGAATACACTGACAGACAATAGAGATGTTTGTTTTCTCTGGAACTGAAGAATATTAGCCCACAGATATTCTCCATCAGATATGTGCAGGCATAAATGACCGTAAAAAATTGAAGGCAAGCATGGAATTAGACATTTTCAATTTTATGTCATCTCTTCTACAGCTGTATTTTTAAAATTTTTTTCTTAAAAAATCATGTAAGGCAAAAAAATGAAATTACTAGAATTTTTTTAATAGCAAAACTCTTATTGTATTCACACGCTGATGTAGAAGTATCATCCTTATGAAGTATTTATGGACATGTTTTATTTATAGAATGCTCTGACAGTTATATCATGCAGAGTACTGAAAAAAATGGAAAGGAATTTTTCTATTTTATAAAAATGTAGCCCTTAAGACAAAGCCATGATGCCTTTCTAAAATTGATAAAGAACATAATAAACTCTAGCACCTGCTCATTTTCTTAAAGAAACATCAATTTATCTTAATATTATTCAGTTGTACAAGTGAGAAATATGCATGTGGAGGACACAAGACAATCCTAACTGCTTGAACAGATGCTTCATGCTTTAGTGTTTTAAATTATGTATGATGCATGAATGCTTCTTTTCATTAATGTGCAAATTGGAACTGAAATTTTGCACAAGTTTTGTGTGTCCTGTATCCCAAGGAATATGGCCAATTAAAATGTGATTTTTTTTTAATCCGTATAAAAACAAACATGCATTGGATGCTGTTCATTAGAATGTCAGTGCTTTCAGGAGATCACACTTTCCCACACAGCAGATACTTTTAATGTGGCCATTCCTAATTTCTGTCTGAAATGTTGCTGCCTACTCACTCATAACCTAGGGCAAGATTAAGTTTTCTAGGGCATCAACGTCAAGGTCCCTTCCTTCCTCCAGTTTTGAAATCTAAGCCCATTAAAGATCTATTCCCTTGCAGGAAAAAAAGAAACAACAAAACAAAAAAACCACAAAGCAATGAAGCAACCCCACACACATTAATTTTGTTAAAAGCAGTTCTTCTGAGCAACATTCACGACTGATATTAAAATTTCCTCCTGTGGTCTTGAACCCATTTAGGTCAGTGGTAACAGAATCTGTCAGTAACAGATCATTCACACCTGCAGTGGCTATCATGTAAGTAATTAAAAACTAACAAGAAGTCCAATTATTAAGAAGTTATCATGCATATTTTCAGCTAATAGAACATTTCAGCACATAGGCAGACTTTTTTTTAAAATGGTTAAATAATTAGTTTGTGAAAGGGAAGACAGTTACCAAAAGCCAGTTCTTATCAACAAGAAAACCTTTAACCCTAGTTTAACATTATTTCACAGCTATTTACCATTGCAAATTTTTGTAAAATTTAGTAGCACCTCCACAATTTCCTAAAACATGTTGAAGGAATGCCTCATGGTGACAGTTCTATTTTCACTGAAACTGTAGCTATTAAATGAGAACTACTAAATAATTGCAGTTTTGTTCAGCGAATATTTTTCTCTTTTGTGATGAAAGTTTAGTACATACTTACATCCAGTCGTGTACTCATTTCTGGAAAATATTTTTGATGTAACGACTGTTCTCCAAAGTAAGTTTTATTCTTAAGTAGATAAAATATAATTATTTCAATTTATATTTATTGCAAGCTGACAATAATTGTTACAATATTTTAGTGGACTTTAATCTTAAAGATCTTGCAGAAAAACAATGATTAAAAGCATTTTTTCTCAGCATCAGTAGTCCCCATAACAAACTATATAATACCAATATGTTTCAGGACTAAAATTCTAATTTGATTATTCCTATATGACTTTCATAGTCAATATACACTATTTGGCTTTGAGATATCAAAAGCTTGCTCTCTAAAAGATCAGATTACTCCTTCCTCACAAGAATTAAAGTATAATTTCTATTATCTGAAATTAGGAGAGGAGTATGTGTTTTAAAATGTCTAATATAAAGCCTGTTAAAATCCATAAAAGAACATCCCATAATTCCATGTGCGCTTTATCATGCCTCTGCTCTTTTATATCTATGGCTTTTACTCTTCTTGCCACCTAGCACAACACACAACCTTGAGTTACACATCTAGAAGTAGTTATGCAATACACAGAAATATCGAACATCCAAAACAGAGGTTCCTAAAGGGCAATACACACATTCTTTAAATTAAAAGGCAATTCAGTGAATTGAGGATGGAAGGGAAAGGCAAGAAAATAAAAGCCTTGGATGTGCCAGCCTGATGAATGACCAAGGCATCCTGGATGTTGCTGACTAAGTTGAAGAGTAGGAAATAGAGACCAGCAACAAAAAAAACCAGATTTATATATTCTAGTTTAGTAACAGACATGAATTTCCATGACACCCTTCACTCAGCATTTACAGTTATGAATGACTACTTGCACACAACGGATTAGTGCTGGGCTTTTTCATACATTGTACTCACTCTGTTTTGCAGCTAGGAAATAGTTATTTAAGCTACTCAGTATAAATCTGTGGTAAAAGGCAAAATACCAAAATATCTCTGCAGTTTGTCAGTTCGGTATTTATCAGGTAGGTTTAGATTTCATAGTAATTATGATATAAGGATTGTATTCAAAACAATACCTCTGAATAAACAATAAACCACAGCTTCGGTAAGTGAAGGAAAGGATCACAGTGGGTGTTTGCATTCAAAGTCTGAAAAGCTGAGTTTTGCCAGTGAAGATGTCACATTTAAACAGTGTTCCCCATAGGACCAGTTGGTGAAAAGTCACAGGCACTGATCTAAAGATTGCAGTGACACAGGTGAGGTCCCCGATCCCATTTAAGAAAGTTCTGGCAACTCCTACTTTATGAATCCTTCTCATCTGTTGACTGTTGGACACTGAAATACCAGGCACAGTCAATTCCTAGAAAATTTTCTGTGTACAACCCAGCACAGTCATAAACACCAAAAGGGTTTTCTAGCAACAGGGAAGATCTTCTTAATTTTAATTTTTCTATTGATTGTTTACATATTTGCTTAAATATATGCTGACAGTTATTTAAATAATTGTTTAAATACTGAAGAACATTTAGAAACCCATCTCATTCAAGAATTGCACTTCTCCAAGAATTTCATTTTTCTTCCTATGATTTTTCTTGGCTTGTATGTGAATATGGGAGATGATAAAGAATTTTTTCTGTGAATTCATAAAATCACCATGCTGGTGTCAGCTGGGATATAGTTAATTTCCTTCACAGTGGCTGGCATGGGGCTATGTTTTGGATTTCTGCTGAACACAAACTATTTTTATGAACTATATCTTCCAGAAAAAAAATCTTGGCCTAGAAAAGTATTTCTTAAAAGACAGAGATTTCGTATGGGAAAACAATTTTCTGTACCAAAATTCAGGAGATCATTTCAGTTTTCAACACAATATACTTCATTTTTGGAATACACTCAATCTGAGCATTCATGCACGCTGGAAGTGAAGATGGCAGGCAGGACAGCAGGCTGAAGCACTGCACAGTATGCATTATCTAAGAGAGTTGACAGAACTCTCACTCACTTTGTGTAATCAGTGGTCCAGGATGTCCTGAAAAGGTCATGTAAATACATGTGGACAAAAAGCGGGCACTTTAGAAATACAGTTATGAAAATGTGAAATTAGAAATAAGGTAGCAACCTCATGCGCTTTAACTTGTCATATACAATAGCTGCAGCCAGCTAACTAAGACTAAACCATGTCATGCTGAAGCTTCCTCTGAAAATAGCACCTACGTTTGCTCTGATTTTTTTCACTAGTGAGACTAGTTAGATAGACATTCCATAGGTACAAAAGTATAAATTTATTGAATAGTAACAACATTTATTTTGTATGCAGGACTATATGTTAACGAATTTTGATAGCAGAGATAAGCAAAATGTCTTCTTAGACCTTTTAGTGAAAACTTAAATATTTAAGAAAATATTATAGGAACTTGTCTTCGAAAATACTAAAAAATGGAGGTTGAAACATTGAATTGGACTTGAACCTGTGACTCCTATATCCAATGCGAGCATCCTAAAAATTGAGAAGCGGGATAGATTTGAGATTTGAAAATATATTTTGCTTTCTGTGCAGTGATCCCATTGCTACTTTCCTATAAAGTCCAAGAAAGTAAGAAGGAAGTCTGTGCTTAATCTGCAGTTCCCAATGAAACTTCTAGTGCACTGGGTACCTCACCTCTTAATGCTGTTAATGCCTTCTTTAGGAGTGCAGTGAGCATGATGGAGAGCACTGAGGGTCTCCAGTTCCAGACATTTTATGCATCTCAAATACTGGGCAGAACCTGAATAAGAGTTCTTAAGATCTAAATTTTAAAACTGATTGGAAATTAAAACATTAATTCACAAAGTATTTTGGGACCTAACAACCCGTGTATTTCAATAGGACTGAGTCACTATGTATTTCAGGCATATTATTCAGATTCTTTTGCATTAAGGTAGCTAAATATTTGGGAGAGAAACACCCATGGCTTAATCTTGCCCTCTTCACTGAGTCTTTATTTCTGGCTATTGCTAGATAGGCCTGAGGCTAAATGGCTCTTTAAACCAACCTTCAATATTTTTTCTCCAGGGATTTGTATTACTTCTACTAAATACTAGCATCTACATATCAATCTAAAATTTAGTGTTATGTGATTTTTTACTAGTACATCATCTTTGAACTAATAAATCAATATTTTAATAGATTTTAATATATATACCTAATCTCAAAAATTTGAGCACGTTTATGAGAAATTACTATGGTTCATCTATAAAAGGAACATTTATGCAGGGCACTCAGCTATTGTTTTTCAGCACAGCTCCTCAGAAAGCACATTTTTGATAACTCCTTTAATGCTTTTATATATTTACATTGGTGTCATGAGATTTTAGGGTTATGAGATGTACAAAGAGTTTAGAAAATGTTTGGGGAGGAGATTGTAACACACAGATTCCCCAAATACTGTAAGAAGCTGCTGTGGAAAGATGAAATAAGAAAACCATGCAGTGAAAACATCTGGCCTAACTATAAGGAAGAACTCTGAAAAATTCCCCGAAGGACTTCTGTGCTGGCTTACAGACTTGCAGTTAAAGTATGGACTTTGATGAAATACACACACAATGAAATTTTACTCAAAACTCTCTGCAGAAGACATAGTACGTTAAAATAAAATAGGTAAGTTATTAACCTTTATTTTGTTTTAATGAATATCTCTCCAAAGAGAAAAAGTATCTCTTATGTCCAGTGCATTCATTCTACAATTCTACAGACCATAACCAAATGTACCAATTTGGCAAAGACATTAAATGCAAGAATATCATAAATACTCAATCTATTATTTGCAAAGGAACTTCGTCATAAATTCGTGTTGAGACAGCCTGCAAAGATGACTAGAAACTTACTTTAGGTTTGAGGTCGTTTTAGTTCAAGGTGATACATTTGAGATAATTTGCTTTATCTCCTTGTAACATGTACTTTTTATCCAGAACATGCTAATGGTGCTATAATTTTAATTCTGCAGGTGTTCAAATTTACCCCTATGTAAAGGGTTCAGCAAAAGAATAATGCACTTGAATTAAGTTTTATGCGTCTTTTAAAAGGTTTTCATGTTATTTCTCAGAACAGTTACAATATTCAGCTCTTTTTCTGTGTGTTCTGGTTAGTGTGTATATTCATAATTGCTATTGGCATTTGCAGTAATTATAACACTCATTAAGAGAAAGGCTACTTAGCATTTAACATAAAATGGTGGGTTTAAGTAATTTTCTTTTTTTTCAGGAGTCCTATACCCTTGCAGTGACATTCTTCTTTTTTATTCTGATATGCAACAGAGCTATGCTCTTCACAAGGTTATTCTTCCCTCTTTTTCTATGTTTCAATTTCTTCAACTTGACGTGAGCCTCCTTGCAGAATACCACAGAGTGGAAGTGTTAGACTGAGATTTCACATGTGGCATCACATAATAAGTGTCTTCATGAGCATCAGGCACTTGAAAGCTGTATCCTCCTAGAAATGTTGAGTTTTATCACAAGAACAATTTTCTGCAACATGGCAACTTGGACGTGGTTACATGACCCGAAGCTTACTCTCTTAAAGATTACCTTCTACTATGTTTCATCAAAATCAAGTTTTACAAAAAAAGTAATCACTAGAAACAAAAGCCAAAATACACAAGTATGAAATTCATGCATGTGAAGAGAAGGAAAAGGAGTATTTCAGCTACAGCTCTGCTTATACATGTCAGTGAGGTTAACTGAACACTGTTGTGGTTACAGCTAAGACAAAGTTAATTTTTGCAGTAGGTGGGAGCAAGCGTGGTTAAAGCCCAGATGTTATTCTATATCATCTCACATCACTGTCAGGGGCAGCGGGAAAGGGAATCTTCATTTCCAAGGGGAAGGGGCTCCTTCCAGTCAAGCAAGCACAGCGGACAAGCAGTGGAGTAATGTTTTTTTAGGTGGTGTGGCTGCGGCTGGGTCGAGCACCACACTCTATTTTTTGTACAATTTTGTTATTAATATTGTTGCTGTTGCTGTTTGTTTTCTTATCTCGATGTCTCCAGTAAATTGTTTTATCACAACCTCTGATCTCTGTCTTTTCTGCCACCAATTCTCCTCTCCTATCCACTGCAGCAGAGAGGGGAAGGGAAAGGGAAGGCGGGGAGCGAGTGGCATGTGATTTGGAAAGTCTCAGTGGGAGCACCGAATCAGGGAAACCATTCCTAAACCACAACAAATGTAAAAGTCAGGAAGTCATTTCTGAATTTAGGAAGCCAGAAGGCAAAGATTTAATTAAAATAACTTCTACTTCTGTGTCATATTTTCGTATGGAAAGTCTTTAACCTAATAGTATTCAAATCTTTTTCTGATTCAAATTTTTACTAAGTTTTCATGTCTCATCTTCGATCAGTACAGACTTCAGTCTATCTGCTAGGTAGGTAGAGCTATAGCATGAGACAGAATGAAACATACAGTATCAGAAAAAAGATTTATTACTATGATCCCAGAGAAGGTGTAATTTGCATATGAAAGGAAAAAATAAGGCAAGTTTTACTTTACTTACTGTTTGTTTTCTTTTTGAATGCCCAGAGAGTTGATTTTCAGAAGATCTTTACCATTTATGTTCATTGTAGTCTGACTGTGTAAATAGTAAGGTAGCTCAGACAAAGTCATGAAACAGCCATGTTACTTGAGCAAGAGAAGAGCAATTTATTAACTGTAACATCACACTTCAAGGGAATCTTTGTTTACAAGACTTAAACCTACACAATGTGTGTAACAAAACAGTTTTAATACAGAAGTGGGAAACATCCTTGAAGGACATAGGAAAAAGCACAATGAAGAAAATATAGAGCATCAAGTGTGACAAGTGTGGCCATTTAAATCCAGCTGAACGGGAAAGTATAATTTTCTCATAACAATGAGGAACTTCCTACTCATTCCATCCGATGAAAGTAAAAGTAAAGATATAGACAAGACATCATCAGCCAGCTACACAAACCAAGATTTTTTTTTCTTAACTCAAGCCTTGGTTTAACTCAAGGACTATTTGGCCCATCAGGGAATAATGGTGACAGCTGCAATGGTGGTCTGTGAATAGCAATATTTTACCTTTCAACAAGATTTCTGATTTTACTCCAAAAAACTTTTTGTTGTTCAACAACAAAAGAAAATTTCAGCTTTATTTCAAGAAACAAATCACTATGTCCACTTAGAAAGTTGGCACTTAAGAAAAAGTCATGGCACCCCAACACGGAAGATATAAAGGAGCTCATAAAGTGACTCTGTACCATGAACAGACACCCTACTTGCTTCCCTTGGTACGAAGAAATATTCCTGGACATCTCTGTATGTCTATCTTTACTTGTCTATCAAAACCAAGTGGACAGAAGACCAGACTTTTTCTGTATATTAGAGAATTTTACCCTCAGTATAATGTTCTGGAAGAAATAAATGCCATTGAAAGGGATCAGTATATATGCCTCAATATATGTCACAAATGAAGAGAAGAAAATTCCTATTAAAAAACCCGTGTTGCCTTATCCCGAGAGGCTTCACCTGGCAGCCAGCGAGGGCCCAGAAACCTGCCGTGAGTAGACTGCAAACAGGGGGTGGGGTGGCAAGAACGCGGATGCCCGCCAAAAATGACTGCCAAAAACAGGCCCGCGAAGGCGAGCTGGGGGAGGAGTTTGGGAGTACATAAAAGTACCTAGTGGCAGCATCACGAAATCTTTTGCTTTGGGTCGCTCGAAGGGTCAGCTTGGTCCCCTCCGCTCCCGCTTTCACGCCCTCTACCCTGTGGTCCTGTCTCCCCGCCCGCACCTAGCTTCGCCCGCCGTCCGCAGCTGCTGCCCGCGCCTGCCGCTTCGCCCTGCTCTGCCGTTCCCGTGAGACGGCTCGCTGCGGCGAAAGCCGTGCTCTGCTGCTTTCCCTGCCGGGGCGGACGGCGCCACAGCCAGCAGCTCCCGCCGTGTTTGCCGGGCGCAGCCGCCGCCGCCGCCTGTGCCGTCGCTTGCAGTCGCGAGTCCTGCCAGAGGCACGCGGCTGCCGCTGCTTGGAAAATCGCGCCCAGCTGCCACGGAAGCCACGCAGACACCCTGCAGTTCGCAGTACTCCGTCTGCCAAACCGAGAGATAGCCGCGGTCCTGTAGCAACACTGTCCCCTATCTTCTGTTTCTTTCCCCCTCTCTCTCTTCTCTCTCTCTGCTCCTTTTTCCTATCCTCCCCCTCCCCCCATTAAATAAGAACACTTAGTTGTTTTGTTTTGGTTTTTTTATTTCAGTAAACAGTTCCCAGATATAATATTGCCGTATTCGTGCTTAATTTTTCGTCAGAAAAATTTATCAAAAGAATCCTTCCGAGCTCTGCTTTTTGTAGTGGAACGGAACAGCCATTAAAAGAAAAATGTGCAGCATATCGCCTTACTTTCAAGAATTATTGTTTCTGCAGACAGCAATAGTGGCAATAGCATGAGACAGAAATTAAACTGTAACCCAACCCAAAAATAAGTATGAAACAAAAGCATGTTTAACCAGTTGAGAAGAAGGAAAGCTAATGCTTAAAACATCTTGTGAATAACTAGAAAATTATATACCGGTATATCTTACAACACTGATCCTAATAACTGATTTACTGAGATACCAGGTCACTAAGGGAACTTGGGGCAAAGGTCAAGGAAAGATAATTAGGAAGATGGAGAGTATTGGCAAAAATGTGTCCCTGACTCAGGAAGTGCAGAATCAGGCCAGGCTGGAGAGTGAACAGGAGTCGGACAATATGAAGAAAAGACTGCCATGAAACAAAAGACTTTTAATATTACAGGTCAGAGTTAAAAAAAAATCTTGGCTTTACAGTGATTGCCAAAACAATATATTGACAGTAGATGGAAGAAACGCAATGGATTCTACAATCTTGCAAGAGTTTGCAAATCCTCAAAGAATGTGTGAAGCAGGGATTATGAAAATAGGTTATGCTTTGAGTGCACTCAGCAAAGCATAAGCCAAAGGGACTGTGAATGTACTTCTAAATCATTAGGGATTTCTGTAGGAATCCTTGCAGAAGGTTAGTAATACAGTGTGCTTAACATCACTCGTTTTACGGTGTAAGCTTGCAATATTTCCTTTAACAGTTTTAATGTGGCTTTTAAGAAGGCTGAATCCAATTAAAAAGCATGTATTTAATGGCCTGTCTTTCCCTCAAACTAAGCAAAAGAAATAGAATTTGAAATGTTCTTTGGAAACTCAAGAAATCAAGAAAATGAAGCAAAATAAAGATAAAATTATTAGCACAGTCCAGGAGAAAAATCACATACAAAGATAGTAAAACTGAAATATTTTATGTGACATAAGTACTGAAAAAAGACTGAGGAAGGATGTGGGAAATTGCTCTTACAATCTGCATCACCTGTATGGTGACTTAGGGCAAGAGTCATTTTAGTGGGATTTGACAGAGGTGTAAAATCTAAGATGCAGATGGTAATTATTCTGCTCTACTTGGCACTGGTGAGGTTTCAGTTGGAATGGTGCTTTTTTGGTCACTGAACTATAAGAAAGAATATAGACAAAATTGGAATCCAGAATGCAGTGGCAGAAATATTTAGAAGCTTTGAAAATTATCCACAAAACAAACACAAACCCAAAAAAACTGCCTTAATTTGGTCTTGAAAGGATTGATAAAAAACAGATAACAGTCTTCAGATATTTTAAAGGAAGTATATCCTTGTCCACAAAGAGTATACAGAGAATAGCACGCTTAAATGACAAGGTGTTCTTCCTGTATATGTCCAAAAAATGTTTTCACCTGGGTCAAAAATGTTTAGGTCTGTGGATAAGATATTCGATAGGACAATAAAAGAAGTTGTCATTCCGCACATCTACTGTCATATATATATATATATGTATCAGTTCTAATGAGGGGCTTGAAATTCAAAGTGAGTGAAGGTTCGATAGGATCAATGTGTATCTCCAAGTGTTCCTCTGGGCTATATCAATATTTCACTTCCATTGCTAGTAAGGCTGAAACAGTGAACTAATGACCATAAAGTGATATTGGCATAAAAGTTACTCTGGTCTTATCTGCTAACCTATGGCAAGAATGTCTTGCTTTGTTTCGTAATCATAATAAAACAAGAGATTCCTATATCAATTCCAGTGCTATTCACCATCACAACGTCTTTGAACTTCTTTCTTAGCTCCTAAATTGTAACCAAACTTCCAAGATTCTGCAAATGGTTTTCATAGCCAGTCATTCTGTGATTCATTACACTAATGAAAGTGACAGTGAAATATTTTGCTTTTTACATGACTGTAGAGTGCCAATATTTTTCAGCCACAATGTTTGAAAGGTTGTAGATGTGTCAAAGCAGGTTCAAAGCTGTTTTCTCTTTCAACATAGAGTTGAAGCTTATGCATAAAACTAATTTTTTTTCAGTTGTATTATAAACCATTGCACTTTTTTCTTGCTCTACTAGATCAAGTTTATTAAGTCACAAGAAAACACCAGAGATGCAAGTAACCTGTTAAGCAGGGTTTCACTTTTATACGATGTTTTAATAAAACATTCATGTGATAGTTTTAATAAAAGTTCAGGAAAGTGACTTGCATTTCTGAACACTTCAGAAAAATTGACAAGTGTTTTTGATAGCCAGCTCTTATTAGAATGCAAAACAAACCACCATGTTCACAATCCAGATCATCACAGAAAGTTGAAAATACATGTGACTTCATCTGTCAAGCTTTGATAAGGCCAATTTCTTTTCACGGAAGCATTCAAAACACTTTTTCTATAGCCTGTTGTTTTCTGGTTGCCTGTGAGTGGGTTTGTTTGTGAATACTCCGAAGATCTTAGGAAATATTAGTGACCATCTTTTTAATACAGAAAGACTTCTTTTCATTGACTCGTCCTAGTCTATATAATTTTTCTGTACAAAAATTATCCACATTGTATATGCCTATATCTGTAGGATAAGGGTGACAAAACAAACAACTTCCAATGGTTCACATTCTAATTCTTATTTAAAATAATGTAGAAAATTATTGGCAGTTAAAACTCTCTAGTGTCATCTAGCTGCAAAGTAAAGTAGAGGTTATTTTAACAGTAACCAAAATCAATATGGTTTTGGCTAGGTCTTGAAAGTATTTTATGTTTGTATTATTTGCAAGAGCTATTAATTTAGCTTGCTTGAATACAGTTCTTTATCACCACAGGAATTTCCTCTTTTCTCCTTCAAGGTAGTTTCTGGTCTCCTGTGCTTTTGTGATTTTTCTCTAATATTCATAATTTGGTGGCTCATACAAAGAGATTATTTGAGCACATCTGTATTCACAGGAGCAGCTGAATGGAATTTTTTTTTCCTGTTTTCATTTTTTGCGTTTAATTTATGCTTGAAGGAATTTTCCCTATTGACTTTGAAATGAAGGTGCCTTCTTTCAAGGTGGTGTCAAAGATTAAAAGGTTTCATTTTTCCATTAGCAAATACTTTGTAACACAGCTTTGAAATTATTGTTCATCAGTTGACACAGTCTAAGTAAAGCCCATTTAAGCATAATTTGGTCTATGTGAGCTAGTTTTCTTTTAGGGTTCTCATACCATTCATCCTTTTGCTTGTAATGATAATAGAATTTGAAACATTGTTTCAGGTCTTTTTCTTTTTCTGAACAGTACTTACAGCTAAGAGTTCATTGCTAAAAGATAGTAAAAGTGAATTTTTTTCCTTCACTGTTCCTTTCTTTAGGTGCTAGCCCACTGTTGGTCACAAGTTGCACAAGCACAGTTTTTGGCAGCTAAGCTACTGGACATGACTTAAAGTTGACAGCCTTGTTATCATAACAGGAAATTTATAATTATGTGTTGGAATACAAAGAATTATGTCCACTGCTATGATGTCATTGGTGCCAGACAGTAAATAAATAAATAAATAAATAGCTGAAGGTGTAGAAAACCATGGCTATGGACTCTTTGGTACTAAGCAATTCCTTAACTGTGCCTCAAACCTGGAGCAAAACAGTGGTATAGGCTCAAAGCTGTGGCAGCTGTGTGATAAAATAAGGAACTTCTTCTCTTATCATTAGTGGAATTGAGCTGTTCACTGACTTTCCCCTCATTTATTCCAGAAGTTGTCTTTTTCTCAAACCAAAAATTAACAACTTTTTGGACATCTCTTCTGAACCACAGAGGTGCATAAATGGTCATTTTTAAAATTGCAGGACATACTTATACAAATCTTAGATGTGATTGAACAGCAGAAGTATAGATCACCTTGTACAGTTTCAGATACTTAAATTTTTTAATGATCTTCTACAGATTCATAAGAAATAGCCCATGGATTTTCTAAATTAGTTAACAACAATTTGAAAATTACAGGACTGTATGAACCTTTAGAGTGCCCTCCATGTCTACTGTTTTATAACTCTGTTTTTAATATTCCCCCAAGTTAGTTTTACTGGAGGATGTTATAGCAAAAAAACATGACAGCCTGCAAATCAAAACTGGTTTTGCATTGTATGATGGGTTTAATATATTATTGTCTAAGAATAAACTGTAGATTACTCCATATGGCTTCAAATAATATGCCATGAAGTCTGGGCCTAGCCATATGACCTACACAGTGTGGGCTACTGCTAATCAGTGTCAAAATAATAAACATATATTGAAAGCCTGCAGGGTGAAATAGTAAGGTAGGTAGTATCATTACCTTGCAGAAAGAGTACCAAAGAATCACTGATTGACACTTAGAGATATTTTATTTAACAGACTTTAGAGATCAAGAATACCTGTAATGTGAGAATTGTGTTAGCTGGACTGGAAATTTACAGATGTTTAAAAACACAACTGAAGACAAACAGAAGTGTTATTATAATGTGGATTGCCAGAAGCTGCCACACACATGATTTATACTCAGTATGAGGCACAACATCAGTATTGCCATACGAAGTTGCCCAGCTGCCGTATGCAATGGCTACCAAAAAAGCACACAATAAGGAGAAAAAAAGGGTACTGAGCAGCTGTATTGTGTGCCACTCATTTTTATTGGGTTTTATCTTTCTCTGCCTTTTGTTATTATGACCTTTTTTAAAACTTTTTTTCAATTGNTTTTGCCTGATTCTCCATCCTGGCCCACCAGAGTGGGGATAAGCAAGCAAGGCAGCTGCATAGTACTTAGTTGCCAGTTAGGGTTAAGCCACAGCAGTGCTTCAGTTTCCAAAAAGCAGGAAAAAACTCTCCTTTTTTGGTAATATCACATCTGTTGCCATATATTCTTATAGCAATCCATAAATATAATATACTTTGCATTTTGTAAGTGGCTGTTATTCCCCAACATTGCAGAAATCCATTAAATACTTCTATGATTTCTATATATTACACAAATCATAGCTACACAGTCAATTATATAGTTTCTTCCATAGAAGAAACTCTTATGGGGGACTAACACCTTCTTCTGCAGTTTTAATACACGGATTGGCAAAATACTGTTAAAAAATTCAGTAATTACTATTTGTAGAAAATAAGCTTGAATTTCTTAGGACTTCTCAGTACAAAAACCCATTTGAACAATTTTATGACCAAATTATGTGTGAAACTCTCATTGCAAGCATCAACCTATGTGAAATCCCAGGCACCATATCTATATGTATGTATTTATGTTTACATATACATGCATAATATAAACATAGCTGACAAAACTATGTGTATATATATATTATTCATGTGCACCTCATACATCCATTTTTATACCTAAATTCATATTTTTTTAAATTTGTCTGTTTAATAAGAAACAATAAAGGAATTAAACTATTTCTATCTGAATTTTCTAACTTCTTTCTCTATGCCATGCAACTTATGGACATTGATTCCACTATGTCTGTAGCACCCAGAATATTTTCCATTCACTGCAAAATAGCCATCCTTATAATTTTTTTAAAAAATCAAGGTCAAGCACAAGCTGGAATATATCAAGTTCTGAGACAGTTACACTTGCATTGGTGGCAACTTAGAGAATTCTTACTCACTTCAGTAGCTGAAGAAACGTCATATACCATGGAGAGTAATAGGTATGACCCATCTCTAAGAAAGAGTCATAGTGAAGAAAGCACCTTAAATTTCATAGGTTAGGACATTTGAGGAGTAATGGAGAACAGAGAATAGCAGGAAGATGGGATTTTGTCCCTGAGTTAACCAAAACACGATGGAATTCTTATTTTCTTGGGTCTCATTCCATATCTCTTCAGGTCTGTGCTCTGCTATGCTTCTTACTGTGTCTGCTTCTCAAGGCCTCTGCTATCATACAAGGCATGTATTTCTCTGGGCTGCATCAATATTTTACAGTCATAAATATCCAATTTTATATAAAATAACTACTTTATCTTTACAAAATTATGATTGGACCACAAAAAGAGAAGTAAAAGTAAAATAAATTACATGTGGACCTTGTCAATTAGAGAAATTGCTTTCACAGAGAAATCAAGTAAAACAAAGCTACAGGAAGGTCAAGAAAAGTTCAGATAGAACTGATAGTCTGACAAGTCTCAGTCCTGAGGCTCTCAAATATCAGTAAAAAGTTTATGGTTTGTTTCTAGGAATGGCAATATGGCCCTGAATTCTGCAACACAGAATTTTGTTCTACTCTCTGCTTGTTTATTTTTGTTTCTACCCATTTGCCAAGTCTGTTTTATCTGATCCTTTTTCTCATGAATCATACATTGAGTAGGGGTAGCAATTTGCAGAAAGAATGTCATAGTGTATAAATATTTGGTTTTATCAACAAAGCCTATGGGTGTAACAATGTCAATCCAACATTCATTATCTTTGGTAGCACACTTTTAAAGCTATGTGCCATATGTTCCCTTCCATTAAAAGACAGGGAAATTCCACTAATCCAATACAAATCAGAGTAGGGTATAATCATAGCAGCCTGCAAAAGGAAGCAAGTGACACCAGGTGAGAAGTGATTGCCATAAATATGTTGTATCTGTACCAGTATTCATCCCATGGTAACAGCTCCTCGTGGATTGTCTAAAGAAAAAAATGTGAGTAGCTGGAGAAAGAAAAAGGCATAAAATAACCTTTGGAGGCCAAAGTCTGTTATGCTAGCTTTACTGCCGATGTTGGAAAGACAGGGAAAGGTAGAAATTCAGAGCTTTTTCAGAGGTTAAGCAAAAAATACAGGAATTTCTTTTGTTTATTTCCTTGCAACTCATTTCTTCAATACTTTTCCTGCTATGGAATCCTTCAGCTGTAGATCTACAGTGGGATTCCAAGATGATTCACCACAGCAGTTCTTAGTCTGGACTCAAAATATACAAAACTTCAATTCAGCTTTGAAGTACAGAATTTTGCATGTGCGTTCACTGAAATTTTCTTTAAACCAATAAAATACATTTTCCGTGTTAAAAATGACTTTATTAGAGGTTTGAAGTGCTAACTTCATAAACTAGATACTTAGAGGATATTCCTAATATACAATTTTAGTATATTTACTTTGGTTTCATTTTTTTCTTACGTTGTTTTTCTGGCCATTAAGAAGGTCACTTCTCTCTATCATGTCTTCCATTTCCATTTAGCAGCCATACCTTATCTCATTTTTGTCTTATCTAGACTCAACAAATGAAATTCTTCCCTTGATTCTTATAAATCCAAGTTTCTTTTCATACTGCCTACACTACTGCAGGCTATTGTTTTGTGTTATTGCATTTGTAATATCTTAAATTAAATGGCATTCTGGCAAAAGTGTCATTTACACTTAAAACAATAAAATAATATCTTCCTGCTACCTTATATAAGATTGCTTCTCTCCAGAATATTTAATATTGTGAAGAATATGTGTAGTTTCACAGGAAAACCTGCTCAGTTAATATGGTTTAAATCAAATTTACAGGTCTATCTGTTCCTGTGTGCTGAAAGACAAGCTGATGGGGAAGCAGGCCATCCTGGCTGACCAGAAATTTAACTGGAACTCAGGTTAAAAAATAGGAGATTTTATGTCCTATGATAGAAGAGGCAGGATGACTCAGGAGAGCTCAGGAGGAGTTACAGGGATGTTGTGAGGTTGTGTAGGGAAGACATTACAAGGGTAAAAGCCCAACTAGAATTTAATCTAACTACTCCTATAAAAGATAATAAAAACTCTACTGCAAATAGCATTCACAACAAAAAGGGGGGCTCAGGACAATCTCCATACTTTATGGAATGGGTGAGGAAACATTGTGACAGATGAGGAAAAGGCTGAGGTACTCAATACCTTCTTTGCCTCAGTCTTTTATACTAAGACCAGTTGTCATCAAGCTACCCAGCATTGTGAGCTGGAAGACAAGGACAGGGAGCAGAATGAAGCCCCCACAATCTAAGAGGGAGTGGCCAGTGACCTGCTATACCACTTAGACACACACAAGTCCATAGGGACAGATGGGATGCAGCAGGGAGGGGTACTAAGGAGCTGGTGCACATGCTCAGAGTCACTTTCAATGGCCAAGAGGAGAATGAAGGGCCTGTCAGCATCATCCTCAGTGCTGGGGAAGGTCATGGAGCAGAACCCCTTGAACGTCATCATATAACACGTGCGGGACACCAGGGCATCAGGCCCAGCCAGCATGGGTTTATGAAAGGCAGGTTCTCCTTGACCAACCTGATCAGATTCTATGACAAAGTGACCCACTTAGTAGACAAGGGAAAGGCTGTGGATATTGTCTACCTGGACTTTGGTAATGCCTTTGACACTGTTTCCCATAGCATTCTCCTGGAGGAACTGGCTGGTCATGTCTTGGACAGGTGCACTGGCTAAAAAATTGTCTGGATGTCCAGGCCCAGAGGGCGGTGGTGAATGGAGTTAAATCCAGTTGGTGGCCAGTTGCTAGTGGTGTTCTGCAGGGTTAAGTATTGGGTCCAGTCGTGTCTAATACCTTCATCAATGATATAGATGAGGGGATTGAGTGTACCCTCAGAGTTGGCAGATGACACCAAGTTGGGTGGAATTGTTGATCTGATGTGCCAGCAGCATGAACAGTATAAGCTGCTATCCCATCGGTGTTTCATGGTCATTTTCAGGCCTGTTTTTCTCCAACTCAAACTTTTCATTTTATTTCTCTTGAAATATTGCTCTTTTTAGTACTGTTATTAGTTTTTGTTTTCATTTTAAACCAGCCTTTTAGTTTGTCAAGATCATTGTGCATTTTGATCCTGCCCTGCTTCTTGCCTTGGTATATGAAGTGACACAGCTAGCTTAGTGTCATCCACAAATTTTATACAGAGGCTCCAAAGTACCCTCTCTTAAATGCCCAATGGACTTAATCAGGAAATGTTGAAAAAGAAACAATTTTTCAACCAAATGTATATCATTCTCCAATCAGCTTTACTTCTAGCTCTTATTTCCATAGTTTCAAGCAATTGACAGATAATTTTCTATCCAGTTTCTATATTTGCATCCATGCAGTTTTTCATAGAACTCTTATTTAATACATTAACTTGATTCAACACTATTTTTGCAAACAATGTATAAAAGAATTTTTACTGAAATAACTGACTAATTATAAAGTGCACATTTTGTTTGGCCTCTAACTGTACCAGTATATGAATTAGAACAGCCTTTTTCAGTAGCAGAAGATCTCATTACTTCTCTAATATTTTTCCATAAATCAGTATGTGCAATTGATGCTGATATGAAAGTAGAGATTGAGTCTCATTAAAGCTCTTGCTAAGAATTATTGGAAGAGTTTGATTATTTTCATTTCGGTTCCCTGAACAATAAAATATCTCCAGATCATATTTCTCTTAAATATTTCAAACTCTGAGAAGTGACTCTGTTGTAACTTTTAGCCCTACTTAGAAGCTGGGGGATATCTTAGTGTGTTACTGGTTCAGATAATTTTTTAGCTACAAAATTGAATTAATTTTTCTTTTTTGCTTACATGTATGCGGAAAGCTATAAAATACTTGAATAAATATAAAAGGGTTACTGATACTGTAAAATTAGCACCGGTATTGTGTTATCATTCAAACGATCATTTGTTATTTTGATGTTCAAATTCCATAATAAGAATGGAGCTGAACAATAAATTGAAGCTTTTACTAATCATCTGTTACCTACATTATGAACTAGATATAAATCTTCATAATGTTTTTTTTAAAATAAGACTTTTCATATATACATAAATAAAAAATAATAACTTATTATAATGTATTTCACTTGCAGCTAAACAAGGTACAGAAAAAAAGAGATGAAGACACAGCCAGTCACCTAAGACTAGAAAAATGATAGTCCAAAATTGGGATAGCAATTTCCTGGATCAAACTAAATACTGATTTATATAGTCACACCTTCATATCTCTAACTGGCATTTCATTTGCTTCAGTGGAATATGGATGCAATTACTATTCATACAATAATATAAATAATAGAGTACATCAGGATAGGTTTACAAAAAATGCTGTGTATAATTTAAGTTTAGCTATCTTTGCAATCATATTGTGTTAATGTCTATATTTATATACTTTATAATTGTTTCTTTGTATAGCTTTCTTTCTTAAATATCAGATACAGTATTAAGAAGAATAACACAAAAGAAGAAAAGTAAACCAAGTTTGCATTAGAAGTAGCGTAAGAACAAGAGGTGAATGATAAGTTATTATATCCCATGAATTAATCTAAATGAGTAGTAAAAATTTTTAATGAAATTTCCCATTAAAAGTATTTATTATCTGAGATTTTGAGAAACCTGATGATGTTAAAAAACCTTTTTAGTTTAAATTAATTTCTTGTTTTTTCTGATATTTTAAGTGTCATTGTAAACTATTTCATCTCCAAGTAATTTCAACCTGTAAAATGACTGTACTTTGAGTGGTGATTTGCACCTAACACATAGAAAACATTATATTCAATGCAAGTTTAGTTAGTTGAACCAAAATTGTGTTAGGGCAGAAAGAGTCAGAAATATTGCCACTGAATGAATATGAGAGAGTCATCCACCGAGATACTTCACTTGTGTAAAAGAGTTTACAGCCACCATTCAGTTTATAAACTGGGGCAGTTACCCCTAAGGTGGGATTACTGTGGTTCGGGGATTGGTTTGGCACTGGTCAGCAAGTGGTGAGCAACTGTATTGTGCATCACTTGTTTTTCTTGGGTTTTGTCTTTCTCTCTCTCTTTCTTCTTCTTCTTCTTATCTTTTAATTTGTTCCAATTATTAAACTCTGCTTATCTCAATCCACAAGTTTTACTTTTTATTCTCCTCCCAATCCCACCAGGGTGCTGGGTAAGTGAGCAAGCAGATGCATGCTGCTAAATTGTCAGCTGAGCTTAAACCACGACAGGGATCTACTCTCTAAAGTACCCAAAGACTCAAATCAGTTTACTCATAATTTCTTTCAATATTTCCTATCAGTTTGGAAAGGGAAACTGATTTATCACCTTTTCCCATTCAACACATTTTACTTTTGGACTGTAAAAAAAAAGACAACCTCTAGTTGCTTTTGTCTTCAACTAACTATGCCCCCCAAATTGCTTAACATTTATCTCTTTTTGCTACTTCTTGCATGAGAAAAACTAGAATCTTGGAAAGTAGTTGTTTCAAAGAATAACACACATTGTTTCAGAGAGTGACATAAGGAGGAGGTGCAGAAAAGGCATAAGTTTGGGAATGTTGTTTAGACCATGCTATAATAAAATAACACTATCTTGTTTTGTAAATGAACATAAAGCATTTTAAAAAATAGGTACTTCAAAAGATAAATGGCACTTCCAATTTAATGTTGGAACTGTGTTAAGAACATCAGATTGATCGCTTTTTTGAGTGGGCCTCTTATTGTATTGCAAATGAGAACTAAAAAATTCTATCCTTCTTTCAGAAATGAAGAATTTTTCCCAAACTTGGTGAGCTGAGACTTGAGTGTGTCACCGGCATTGGTTATGGCTGGAAATACTGAGAATATGACTGGAAATACTGTTTGAAAGAGAAGAGGAAATCAGTCCTTACGGACAAAGAAAAAGTGTTGACATTTATCAGAACTTTGACTGAGAGGGTAAACTTTTGAATACTTTTATAAAGTACATTATTTTCACTATGTTGTCCTCCTCAAACTTAAAGTTATTGTAAATAGATAATATTCTTCTTTCAGAAGAAGCTGGAAAAACTCTTAAAACTTTCTCCCTTTCCCTTAATTTGGTTTTGCATATGCTTAACAGATAGCATAAGCAGCAGAAAGCAAGAGACTGAAGAAAAATCAGGGAACAGCAATTTCCTTTCTGTTTCAATGAGAAGTGTTGAGAATATTTCCTGCATTTTTTTTTCATGTTGAAATACATACTAAATCATTAATTGTACATGCTTGTTTCTTTATGGCAAATTACCCAATGGTGTAACAGACTGCAAATTGCACTATGTATTTGCAACACATACCAAATGTTACTAAACAGAGAATTAGATTGAGAACA
Source organism: Falcunculus frontatus (assembly GCA_013398115.1). NCBI lineage: Eukaryota > Metazoa > Chordata > Aves > Passeriformes > Falcunculus > Falcunculus frontatus. Next base: position 372,291 of record VZRV01004954.1, on the reverse strand, counting down.
ATAAACTGAGATGTAGGTCATTGCAGAGAGAAAACTGTGAGAACTCAACCTCTGATTTCCCATTTATGCTATAAAATAATGTTTAAAAATTGGCTGAATATATTTCTCTGAAACAAAATTTCTAATGTGTAAGAAAGAGGGTGGGGGAAAAAGTAAATTAATTATTAACTGAGCATTTTGAAAATTAGCCCTAATTGTGGTATTCAGCACGTTTTGGCTTAACCTTTCAGGGACCCTCCCAATCATGTTGGATATTATTGCAGTAGCCTTCAAATTATAACAAGTGATTGCCAGTCAAACATTTTCAGTGGCCTGGGATTTGGTTGGGGGTTTTTTGTTTAATCTCAAGTAGAAACAGAGTAATCAACATCTGAACATATTACCCATTTTTTTGCTAACTGTTTTAAGAATACCTATGTTGCACTGGTAATCCTCATATGAACAAATATAATGAAAACAACAAGGGATTTTGCAAATAGTTTTCATAGACATTTTGGACTATATTGAATGTTAACTAATTTTATGTCTCACCATAGTACTTTGGTAGGACTTGAGAGACCTATGGTTCATTTTCAATTGTTCCTTGTGCTACGGGTACTGTTCTGTCAGGTGATTATAATTTTTTTTTTAAAAACCTTGGCAACACTTAGTAAATGTTAGGCATCTAGAGAGGAAGTAGAAAAAAAATAGTGCAGGAATGACCAGGAATAATTGGGTACATTCGGCATACCACTGCAGAATAATTTCCCAGAAAGAGCACCCTGAGAAAAATTCTCTTGTCAAGGTACCTAATTTCCTGCTCCCACTCATACACCTGAAAATTTAGTTCCTTGGCATCTTGAAAAGCTTGAAGTATTGTTTAATATTTTTTTGTTCTTCACATCTCTTCATTCATTCCTTTCCAACTGTTCTGAAGTGTATGACGTTGCTTGCAGCGCCCTTGCTATAATTTATGCTAAATTCCAAAATTTACACTTCTGTTCATAGGTACTCAGTGAAGTATTTTTCTCCTATTCATCTGTCTGTCCACCACATCGCATACGTGATTGTATATTTCCCTTTTACGCACAGTCTCTGTGAATAAACATTCATTTATTAAGACTGATAATTCAGAGGTTTCATTTCAGATGTGGCAGATTTAACAAATTAAATTATTGTAATCTGGATACAATCATGGGAGAAGATAATTAGAGGTCTTTAGGTTCACCTTTAGTGTCTGTCCCTTTTCCTCACTATTGCGCCTGTACTTTCTGAGGAATGGAAGCGAGAGCGTGTCTGTCGCTGCTCAACAGCCATACCACCTCTCTATCTCAGCAGTCCTTCAGTCCACCCAGTTCTGGTTTTGCCATGCAGTACAGAGAGAAGACTGCCCTCTTCTAAATCACATTTGGGCTGCATTCGGTCTAGAAGACATTTTTATTAGTGCAGGTGTTTCCAGAAATGTTTTAATCTTAAAAGTTTTCCCTTTTAAACAACTAAAACTGGATAGATTGGCAGTTTGCTTGAAAGAACTCCCAGACTGAGTACATAGAATAACCAATAAAAGAAATCTTCAAGCACAACAGAAAGAAGCACATAACTGATATCCACTGTCAGCAAATACTAGTAGAAAGGAAAATGTTTCAGTCGAAATTCAGATCACTTAGTGCTGTCTATGTCAAAACCAATTATTTGAACTTCTTTCTGTAGCAGATAGCTGGCGCAAATGGTTTCGTAACAATGTAATGTAATAATGTGCCAAGCAAAAAGTCCACTTTTAAGGCAGATGGTGCAGCAAGTATAAATGCAGTTACCTGGTGGATGCCCTGGTGTACATATGCTTTCTATCCAAAATTTAAATGATGATACCGTTAGGCACTGCCATTAGCATACAACAATTCATTGTATGGTATCACAATGAAAGAGAAAGAACTGAAAAGAAAAATAAAATACCTGTCTTATTGAAGTACTGTTATGAAGAATGGATGTAGAATGTTCTGTTTATTAGAGATCTTTGCCACTACAATAAATTTGTACAGGGATATGTAAGAGTGTTTTCTTGATCTGTCAGCATATTTTTAAATTTAATGGCAATAAGTAGAACAATTGACCCTGCAAATAAATAAAGCTAAAATGATAAATTTTCTGTCAGGCAATAGGAAGATGACTAGTGTTTTCAGATATTTTGATTATACTATCCTCTCATTCCAAACTTTATTGGAAGTCTATTGTACAAAGCAATCCTTCATAGACACGTACGACCAGCAAGAAGTACAGAACTGAACTGACAAATATTTGATAAAGCAGTGGCGTGGGGCTTGGCTGCCAGGCTGGGGTTAAGCCATGACATATAGGAACTGAAAAGATGTATTTTATGTATTTCTATGGTGATTCATGAATAGAGGAAGTAGGAGGGTAGACACTAGTTCGAATCTGATTGTGTGATAAAACAGGAGCTAGCAATTTTCTAGTAAATGTTTCTGCTGCAGGAACGTAGCATGGATAACATTGCAAGCAAGTAAAAAGAGACATCAATAGCACTTAACAATAGAGAAGCTAGAGACATTATAACAACAAACTGAGATGGACCTTCCATGGTGGGCAACAGCACTATAAGCAGAGCATTTAAATGTGTTATACATAGGGCCTTAAGAATGTTTTTCCGGGAAAGAAAATAAATTGCAAAGTTGCAGAGGTCTACTTCTTGTTTTAATCAAAAGTCCTTCATTTTTCTCTCCTTCTCTGTCCATCACTCTTTGTATCAGCATGAGAAATCCATTTCATTGTTCTTAGTTCCACTATGTCGTGTTGTTCTTTCACTGGAAAATTTTACAACAGAAATATTTGCATGACTGTTCATAAAGAATTAATCCGGATCAACAGCAAACTGAACTCATTTAAACAAGTGATGAAATCATATTATATATTGTTTTTCTGTATTCCAGTAACTGTGTTGTTCAGCTTCTATTTTTTGCTACTACATTTCGGTTCATTTCAATTAATCAGTTAAATATCATAGAAAATAATTTGAAATGCTTCCAGCTAAGCTGAACAAATTCCTGTTTAATCAAGAACTCTTGAAGTGCTTTTTTCTTTGTTCCCTAATGGGGACTTGCCAGATATATATTCTCTTTAATCCACCAGTAAGTGATGTTATAAATATATAGATTGTAAGTATTTTAAAATCTAATTTTCTTTAACATTTTTAATTTTTTGAATTACTTAGATATATATCACTACCATATGTAACATCCCAAGCTCTCAGGAATGAGCATTGCTGACTGCACATATTCTAAGATTATATACATAGTGCACACACAGTATGTGTAGTTCATTCTGAAATAAAGTATAAAATTTAGGAACCTATTTTATTGTTATTAAACAAAAATAGAGAACTGGATTTGGGACAGATATATTCAGCAGTCTGATGGACTTTCCTCTGAAGAAAGGGTATGGTCATTTCTATTCTTAAGGTTTATTGGATTAGATACACGGCAAAGTGCGAATAGAGATGGCCAGTCTCAAACAGAATGCACATAAACCTGTATCACACAAAATTACAAAGAGAGTAGATGATACAACTGCAGTTGTTTTCTACCATTTTTATGTCTCTCTGGGTGAAACAACTGCCAAGAAAACAGAAAACCCATCAGGTGTGAGAAGCCACAGTGGAACAGCATTGTGAGGGAGAGGAAAATCAAATATTTCTGTTCCAGAATTGACAGCAGAAAACGCGATGTTTGTGAGGCCTCCACATTCTTCATATGTGGGTAACTACATACACTGCAAAAATAGATTTAGAGAAATTAGCAGGGATAGTGATGTATATAAGAGTAGTTAAAGAGATAACGGGAATAGGAATTTTTCTTTATTTAAGCAATTGATAAAGTTGGAAAAAATGTACAAACTTCTGCTATATAAAATTAAAATAAAACTACTCTCCACAAAACTTTTCTTTTCGAGAATATCATAGAATCACACAATGCCTTGGGTTGGAAGGGACCTTAAGGATCATATAGTTCTAACCGCCCTGACATTTTTCACTAGACAAAGTTGCTCAGATATGTGGAAGTTTAGTTCACCACTTGGTTTTGATATAATAACAGATGATACAGAACATCTCAAACTTGTTTGTAACATACCATAACATTTTCTTTATGCATACTTGAACACAGAGGTATAACAGAGCCATTTGAAATAGTCTTGTGACACACATGGATAAATTAGAATTGCAGTAGCTCTCCTAATCAATGTACCTCATGACAAAAACATTGCTCACGATGCATTGCTCTGTATTTAAGAAGGTATTAGAGTAAAAAGAAGCAAGAAATATATACCCGAGTCCTAAATATTTAATTTCTGATTAAAAATGTTTACAAGGGCTGTCTTTTATAAATATACATGAGAGGAGCCTGTGGTAGAAGAGGTTGTGGTCTCAGTGCTGTCTGCTGCTGCTGACCTACAGTATAGGCAGTAAAACCTCAGGACATCATTAGGAAATGCCTATGAGGAGAAACTCTTGAATAGATCATATCATCTTTTATGATCTTTCCATTACAGTGTCAAGGTACAGGTGACTATCAGCAGCAGAACAAGTCACAGGAATATTTTGAAATAATTGAATTGAATCACCCAACACAGGCTGGGGGGTGAATTATTTATAGAAGTAAATCAGATCAGTGAAATCACATAATTTTGGTCTTTCTCAGTTATTTGGCATTTTTTTATTCAGGCTTTGCTCAGTTATAACCTTTAGCGATTCTAAGTAAACAGTAAAATGAAGGAATGTAGATATGGTATTTGCTTTAAGACTGATGAAAATATATACTTAAAGACATTTTCACTAGTCTGCCTCAATATGTTTTGCAAAAATAATTTAAATATGGACTTTCTGTTCTTTGTTTTCCCCAAATTTTAGGCTCTTTATTTATCTTTAAATTCTACACAATTAATGTGGTAGCTTTCTGATATTCTTCCATTGATATCTTGGATCATATTTGTAGGTATAAATGGATTCAAATTTAAATCCTAGACTGGAAAAACCTCATTCACTAGGAAATATTTCCTCTGTTAATAAAAAACCTCTCCAAACAACCTCAGAAATACTTAATCAGAGCTGCCTTAAATTTCTTTAAAAGCGAATTAAAACTTCAGCTATATTTACTCAGAAAATTTGGCAAAAGTGGCTGCAGATATAAACACAGTTACTTTAAATAGACAAAGCGATTGAGTGCACCCTCATCAAGTTTGCAGACGACTCCAAGCTGAGTGGTGCAGTTGACACACCTGAAGGGGGGATGCCATCCAGAGGAATCTGGACAAGCTCAAGAATTGGGCCCATGCGAATCTCATGAGGTTTAACAAGACCAAATACAAGGTACTGCACCTGAGCCAGGACAGCCTCTGGTATCAACACAGGCTGGGGGATGAACAGATAAAAAGCCCTGTCAAGAAGGACTTGAGGTCACTGGTGGGTGAGAGGCTGGATGTGGCACAGCCATGTGCACTCATAGCCCGGAAAGCCAAACACATCCTGGGCTGCATCAGAAGTAGCATGGGCAACAGGGCAAGGGAGGGAATGTTGCCCCTCTGCTCTGCTCTCCTGAGACCTCACTGGAGTAACTGCATCCAGCTCTGTGGTCCTCAGCACAGGAAGGAGATGGACATACTGCAGTAAGACCAGAGGAGTGCCACAAAGTTAATCAGAGGGATAGATCACCTCTCCTATGAAGACAGGATGAGAAAGTTGGGGTTGCTCAGCCTGAAGAAGGCTCTGGTGAGACCTTATAGCAGCCTTTCAGTACCTAAAGAGGGCCTACAAGCAAGCTGGGGAAGGTTTTTGCCTAAGGCAAGTAGGATATAGAGTAATGGCTTTAAACTGAAAGAGAGTAGGCTTAGATTTAGATGTTTCTGTTAGAGTGGTGAGGCACTGGAACTGGTTGCCCAGAGAACTTGTGGCTTCCCTCTCCCTGAAGGCTGTGTTCTGCCACTGAACCTCATGTTGAGTGGAAATTTTTTTTCTTTTGTTTTGCTAACAATAAAACCTATAACAACCAAGAAATGAAAACTTGTATTTGATGGACCTGTACAATGACTACTTAATTCATGATCCTTTTTAATGGCATATAAACTGTGGCTTCATGACCCAGGAATTTTAACAGTTATAGATCTGAATGCAAAATAAGATAGTTTATTTTTTATTTTATTTAGATAATGTTAATTCTCTTTTGTATTTAAGAAGCCCAGCAGAAAATTTCTCCTTTTTATATAATGCAGAGAGAAAAGAAAATATCTTGTTTGATATTATCATGGATGAATCTGTATAACTACAGGTTTAAATCTGTCAATCCTGCACTAATGAGACAAAAGACTGTTTGCAATGAAGATACTGTTAAAAGCAAAATTAATGCTGCAATGGTCTTTTAGCTCTAATTGTATCGTACTGACATTTGGTGTACATTTATATGCAGTTGAGTATAATTTTATCTTTCATGCCACTCTAAGAAATTCTGGAGTAAATTGAGGTAGCTATCTGTTTTCAGATGAGTTTGATCACTTTATTTTACCCCAGTCTCAGAATTTAGTTAGAGAGGCCTGAAACCCCATATTTATCATAATCTGCTTAGTTTGTTCAGTCCCCATGCGGCAATTCCAATTAGGATTTTATCAAAGTCGTCCTTACAGCAATAATGATAATCCTTTAGCATCTATCTGGATTAGGTCTCTGTTTTATTCTACTAATGAATACTCTAGAGGGGTCTGGGCAATTTTACAGAACAAATTAACCTTAGAGCATAGCCATTTAGAGTGTTCATTATACTGGACACCTGCAAAGTGTACTGGCCTTAAATGCAATTTAATAGACCCTTCTAGGCCTGTTTTAAAGTATCCTGAAGAGAGTATGAATAAGACGATATTTAAATTATGATGGTTAGAATGGGGTTTTTTTTCTAGCATTTTCAATAAATATCAGACGTACTATGTATGAAATATCACTTTTGGAATACATCAAATATCATCATGTAATTGCAGCTTTTGAAATCTAAACTGAAAAGTTTCAAAACACTGAAATCTGAAATGAATGTCTCTTCAATTCCACCTTTGTATATAGCATGCTCAAAATGAATGTCCTACATGTGATACATTTTGTTTCTGGTTCAAATACTCCTATTATTGCAAAAATACATGAACTGTAATTCTTAAATAGGCTATAATGGAAAGGGATTGAGGAAGAGAGGGCAAAAGAGCAGAGGGAAATGGAAAAGCTAATTGGTATTCTCTGTTTTCAACTGTTCGTATCCCCAAGCCTCTCCCTTTTATTTTTTTTTAATTTAAAATCAGAGTCTCTTCATTATCTCATTACACTACAATTATACCCCAGTGCCAAGGACCAAGAATGATTCATTTGCATTGTTCATCAATCTAAACATTGCCACTAGAACTAAATGCAAGCTCAGTCTGAACGCATCAGACACTGCTTGCATGACTATTGTTATCATACTAATTCAATAGGCAAAGAATTTTGTCTTTACTAATGGTTATGAGAGTTAAATAAATAGACTTTCTATTTTATAATACTAAGCCAGCTTCTAAAAAAATGAACATCTTTATCCATATATGGGCAAATTTTTGTAATTCCAAATTATAAATCTTGCTGGCAATACTACATTACAGGAAAACTTGCTGCATCCTTGGATAGAATGAGACAGAAAATGCAAACAAAACTCAAAAGCATCCAGCTTTGCATATTTACTTAGTTTATTTTGGAGCAGAAAAACTTAAGCAAAGCCAGAAGTATATACTTAGCGTGTGGAAGCGTATGTGTAAATTCAAGTCAATAAATGTTTTCCTCATTGAAATCCCAAGTAATCTACTGTGGTAGAAGACAGTGACAAAACTGAAAGCACAGATTAGGCTAGGTTTTCCAAATTCAGAGGCATTGGTGGGAAAACAGCGGAGATCCAGGACTGAGAATTTCTGAAGAAAATATACAGCTGTTCTAAAATCTCTGCTGGCAATTTTGCTTGGGCCCGAAAAAACCTACTGTGATCTCAAGAAGGTTTTTTTCAGTCAATAAATCCTCAAACTTTGGTTTATATAAGCAATATAAATTTTCTGCACACTGTCTTTTGCCTTTTTTTAGTAAGCTACGTATTTGTAAGTATATTCTAACTATTAATTGATATCTATTAATCTGTTTTTAGCATTTACAGGGGTTTTTTTCAAAATCTTCTAAAAGATTATTTGCATCCTCTGCTGCTGACCAAGTAATGAAATGGTTCATACCACTTTCTTTCACCTGCTCACAGTGATACAACAGCCACTATTCTGCAAAGTACTGTACTGAAATCTGTCACTAAGAAAATTTGAGTTGCAGTCAAGATTACAGTTATTTGTAAGTATTTTGGTTTTGTGACTAATTTTGTGACTAACGTGATATACTTGTAAAGTCCTAATATAGACACAGCTGAGTTAGCTCAGGTACTGTGACATGTAAATTAGACAAGCATGAAGATGAGACAGCTGTGACAGCTGTGTAGACATGACACGGGGGATTTAGAGTGGGTTTACAGAAGAAAAAGAACCACGTTACTCAGTGACATAACATGAAATTTATTTACTAAGCAGCATGGGTTTAGTAGGTGAATAGAAATGTCTATTATAAATCTTCTAGTGTAAGATTTCTATTCTATGGCACTCACAACCTGACAAGGATCATGTCTCCCCAGCCCAGTTTGGATAGCCAGCATAGACCAGGTAAACAGCACTTACTGATCAGTATTTTGAGTCCTGGATGGTATTCTGGCCCTTACCTGTTGCCCATGCCCAGAGCCCTTTTCCCCTCACCCCCGACAGTTATTGTCTTAACAGTATATTTCTTTAAAATTAGATAATTAGAATAAGTCACCAATGATATTGTTAGTTTTATAACTCAAGACAAATTCCTTTGGCTTTCCCTATATTTAAAATCAGTTAGTGGTTGTTTCCAAAGTTATTATCACCTTCTGGTTTCCTATTCCAGATGTGCTAAAAAGATGCTAAGTCCTTGCTTCAATGCTATCTTAGCTCATACCAGAATACTTTAGAGTTAGAAATCAGCAGATAATACCTTGGCTTCGTTTTATCACATTAAATGTTCAGGAAGTTTTTAGTTCATAACAATCCATAAAAAAGATATAATCTAAAGTGGAAAGCAACCAAACCCACCTTTATACCACAGCTGATCTATGTAATTTCTGCAACAGAGGTAGTTTCATGGACATACATAGAGGAATTTGTAAAGTTAACACAGCTGCGAGTTCCTTTCTCTTTTTAGGAAAATTTCTAAGACTTTGTCCTACCTGAGCATGCAGGCTGCTGTTTCAGGGCCACATCATCGTACCACAACAACTGAGACTAAGCTAGAAAATTTTAGCTAAGGTCTGACACAATATTTGAATTTGTCCAGGCTAGAGTTGTACTCCTGTTGACTGTTTATCGTTTATATTCAATTAAAAGTATCATCATTTCCATGTTATCTTGACCAAACCATCTTTCCTATTTTTTCAGTCAGAAACTATTCAAAAAACCTAAAAACTCAAAACCCACACTGCTTTCCCAGCTGCAGATAATATCTTATTTATTAAATTCAATGGAAATACTGTATAAATCTGACAGCATTCCAAAGGTATTAAATATCCAAGTTCTGATTTTTCTGAGGAGTACATAATTAGTGGGAAGTCAGTTACCATACCTTCCTTGGTTCAGATCTTAGTACACTCTAGAAATACATTCAGCCTACTCAAGAAAGTAGAATAATATCTACAACAGCAGTACAAAAATACGCATATCTCAGTTTTCTAACACATTTCCTTTTCTTTCTCTTTACACCAGGTGTTCCTTCTTTTATTTTCTGCAAGTTTCATCTGGGCACGGGTTGTTATCTTTATGAATTTTTCCTGAGGTGAACGTATTCAACACCCATGCGATAGCTTCTTAGTGATTCTTTTATGGAATACAAAGGCTTTGGCTGACGTTAGAACTTGTCCAATTCCCACTGTTTCTCTAGGTGACAAATAAGTTCTACTTTTTCTTCTGATTTCAAACAACTTACTCATTGTCTCTAGGCTGTGCCTTGACCATAAATCTTTGTTCCTCAGTGCAACACAGAGGAAAAAAAAAAAAAAAACCAAACATTTTGGAAGGACTTACACTGTTATGCTGTGGCCTGTTTTTCAGCAAGAGTGTAGCTTTCAACTGAGGGACACTGAGTATAGAATTCAGTTGTGTAAATGCAGACTACATGAGGTGCTCTAGGGTGCCTGAAATGATGCCAGTAGGTATGACACAAGACCTACAAGATAACCAAACCTTAGTAAGGTAACAGGTGAAGGACTATTGGATCTGAAACCTCTAAAGTTGCACTGGTTACCTGTGTTTAGGCAGCTAACTGCCACACTCAGATGAGTTGAAAAGCCAGTGCTTGACAACTGTCCTGAGCTGAGTCAAAATGAATTGTAAATAATCATGAATAAAACCTCCTTAGTCTTCAGACCAGAGCTTTCATTTAGTTTTTATTTTTCTTTAATTAAGGAAATAATATAAAGTATAAAAATCATAGAAAATGTACCTTTGTTATGAGTACGCTGGAACAGTATTTCTTTTAAGTTTTTACGCTTACACCTTCAGTTTTCTTAGACATTCTGGCAGGTACACCATTAAGGTCCTCTGTCACTGCATTTCATCAGAGACTTATTAAATAATCCCATCTGCCTGAAGCAATAACTACTACAGGAATAAAGCGATTATCTATTGTTACCTGATTTGCACTTCCTCTAAATCTAATGAATTTAAACGCACTCTACGTGGTGTAAAATATCACCATAACATGAAGAAGCTGTCATTTAAATATGTTCATGCAATGTTCTACAATTCAAACTCAAATGTTTTGTGATATAAAAACTGGTCACTTAATGCAGCATGGAAAAGCAACTTGAACTAAAATGAGAAAAAAAATTAAAACGTTGATTTTAAACTGACTTGAAGGTACAGAGGGTAAGTAACAAATGAGGACATGCTGCTGGTATAAAAGTTGTTTCACATTGTGCATATATAGGGGTAGTGAGCCTAAGGCACAGACAAAATCACCATTAAAATCATAAAGGAAAAATAGGCAATTAGATTGGAGCTTGAAGCCTACAATACTGAGAAGTCTAGGTTCTCAGAAACTGCCCAAGATAATTGTCATTTCAGCCACCTACCTAGCAATTGCATGAGAGTTGAGTTTATTCAGTCATTGGATTGCAGGTTCATGCCAGAGGCCAGTTTGAAAAGCCAAGAATATTTTTTAATTTTTCTTGCCTTGTGGTAGAGAAAAATAAGTAATCTTCCTAGAGTACAGAGTGCTTGGTTCTGGTCACACAATTTCTTGGTTTACACGTCAGATGGGCCCAGCTCCACCCATATCCTGCTACTTGCTTCTACAAACACATTTTATGATCCAGCAAGCATCACTATGTGTTTGACCAAAGATGACTTTTAGGAGGAGCAATGAAAGTACATGTCTATCTCTAGGTCATGGAGTGGAAAAGTGTATTTACACTGCAGCAGTGCCCATGAAGTGCAGTAGCAATGCACATTTGTCGATGTCCATATGAGAGAGAAAAGGTATGCATATCTGACCTCTGAAGGACAAGACTGGCATGTGGCAGAAAACTACTTTTGCACTACTTTCATCTTGTTCCAATTGAATGAATAATTTCAAGTTTTGAAAGCAACATTCAGTATAGTAAATTGCCATTTAATACTAAAAAGCTACTTAGTTAACCACTAACTGTATTCAACATAATAGCAACTAAAGCTGGGAAAAACCATTGTGACCAACTCCAGTTAATTAAATATATGCACAAAATACTAAACACAAATGCAAAAGGAATGCAAGAGGCTTTTTCTTCATGTGACTGAACACCAGAGATGAATTCAGGACAAAACGATTTAGGTGTCAGTAAAATGCCTAGTTCACACATCAAAATACATCAGAAAATTTATCAAACCCTCCTGGGACAAAACTCTGGAACAAAACTCCGGAAAACACGGTAAAAGAAAGACTGGAAACTAAACACCAGTACCAATATCTTTTTTTTTTATTCCAACAGCAAGGAGCTTGCCTCTGATCTGCTCCCCTCTAGCATACTTATTGGACTACTACTAGTAATGAAAACACCATAAAAAACAAATTAACCTACTATGTATAGTGCTTCAGAAGCTAATATGAAGAAACAAGGAAGAGGTGGACGATATTAGTCATCTGGCTCAGTATTTCACAGGAAGATTTTCAGATCCTGCCATAATTAACAGTTGAATACGCTATATAGACAACAAAACAACTAAACACAATTTTCAATCTGAAAATAATTTTTTCAGTGACTCATAAAGTCTGAGAGATTTGACTTGTCTGTCTATCTGCCTCTCTATTTTAGTGGAAAACTTTCATCTCCCTCTTAATTTGGACTGAGACATTCTGAGTATTTGTTGTCATGCTGATTGAAGGGCTACTCAGAAGTAGTCCACAGCAGGATAAGAAAGAAAATGTTCATAGCAAATTGCACAAGACTATATTGCTTTTCTGCACCCACCTATGAAACTTAGTAGTCTCTCCAATATTATTCTAGGAGATTTATAATTACATTTCAGTCAATGCTCCAAGCCTGTGCCTGAAAACAGTCATTTATATTTTCTTGTCACCGGCTTTGGGTTTTGGTTTTAGTTAATTCTTACGTAGCAGCTGATGCACTCTTGAAGTCAGAATAACTTTTCTGACCAAAACAAAAACATCTTCAAACCTATTTAATATATGAGAGAACTTTGTCAATCGTAGAGAGACACAATAGAACCTTGTATTTGAGAAGAGCTTAAAATTCAAGGAAAACAGTCTATTAACTATCAGTCCTATGAAATATTATTTATTTGGTGCACATTCCATTTTCAGAAAATAAATGGTATTCAAAAGATGAAGAAGATAAATGCTTTATTTATAAGATAACATTTTGGCTTTCAGCAGCTGCTTTCCTTATATTGTCCTCTGAAGTTGGTGAAAACAGTAATATTACAGCATAAATAAATTGTTTCTTAAACCTGCAGAGAACTTGAAATAGCATTTTTTCTGCTAAACAATGGGACATGTGATAATGTTACTTACAGAAAATGAACTTGCTGCAGCTGAATTTCAGACACCAATCTTCTCCACAAAAGGGAGAGAAGGGAAAAAATTTAATATGTATTTTCATTGTATGCATAGAAAAACAGACAAAGAGGAGCCAAGATGAGGCAGTTAAAATTACACATTGAAAAATATGCATTACTTTCACAATCATATTTTCCAGTAAACCCTGGATTAAACTAGTCTGGCACTGCCAGAAGCTGGTGCTTAGTGCCAGCATCTGTGGCTCTCTCAGTCCAGCATAACTGCTGTTTCCATTCCTTTTAAGTTTCATGTGCATTAGTATTAGGTGCTTTACAGTTCCTTTTTTCTGCTTTCCTCAAATCATCTTTTTGGTCACTAGACTGCACACACTGTGGTTTGACATGGCCAATTGCAGTTGACATTTCCAGTCGCCCAGGCTTAGCCCAGTATTAATTAAAACATCATTCTAGACTATTATCATTTTTCTTCATCATCGTAATGGATTTTATGCTATTTTTAAAATTCTGCTTCTTTCAGATAGAAATAAATCCTAATCTTACATTCCTAAGCAGAAATAGCAGGTTGAATTAGCAATCTTAGTGCCACTTAATGAAGTCCTCACATTAATCTTCCTTCTCCAATTCCATTTTGAAAACACCTAAAGCTAACATCTATGCAGAAATAGCTTTTGCAAATCTAAGTCTGATTAAAACCCTAGTTGATCATTCAGTGCACTCAGAAGACACCTGGAATAGCTCTTATTTCTCACAAGCTCATGGGTCTCATTACCAACCAACATACACTTCTAATAAAATTCCCATGTTAAAAAGTAGATTTACTATGAAAAGCCACTTCTCAATGATTGTACATTCTGATACACCCCAGTAATTCCCTAGCCATATCAGATCAAGGTCATGCTTGCTTATCTTCATGGGAATAATTAGAGTTAATTGCTTATTTCCTCAATTACAACACCAAACCAGCTGAGAGCAAGTATTGGAACTTATTCCATCTGGTACCTCAGTCCCTTAATTGTGCCTACGTGGAAACAGGGGATATGTTTCTACACGTGTCAGTGATGCCATCATTTGAAGACACTGAACCAAATCCCCTTAACTTTATGTCAGTATAGTCTGAATTTCTTCATTATTAGTGAAAATCCATTATCCCATAAAAGAAAGATTTAGACAGGTTTAGATTAGTCTGACAGGTTTAGATGTGCCGAGAGTCAAGGCAGACTATTGCACTGCTGTCTAGATTTCAAGAGATAAGCATGTATTGGTTTTTGTGGCCTGAGTAACTGAAAATCTCTTGGAGAAAAAACCCTAGAGGCTCTAAGCCCATAACATCATTCCTGGAGCAAAAACAGAATTTAAATTTTGATTTTTCATGTCTCTTTGTACAGAGGGCAAAAGAAGATAGTATATGACTTAGGACCACTGAGCCTTTAGAATACACTTTATTCCACCCTCAAAAAACTTACGGGTTTGTTCAAACATATTTATAGGTACAGATATTCTTGTACCCATGTGCTTACAAAGTGCAGGCACTAGCAATATGGAACTTGCTAGTTTGCAAATACAAGATTTACTTGTATCACCAAATAACCAAAAGGGAATTGTTGACCCTTGTTTTGAGTAATTAATCCTTACAGGGCTGGAATACTCTGCAAAATCTCCGCTTTAGCAGTTCACATTATCATTTTCTCAAACATCAGTATCTCAGAAAGACTTCAGGTGTGACTGCTTTGCAGTACCTGCCTTCAAAATAGGTTATCATAGGCTATGCTTGTGAATTAGCTGTAGAAAGATGCCATGTACATTGTTTAGTAGAGAACATAAAATTGTTTAAGAATTGCTTTGTTCGGGCTAACCAGTTTTGCCATTATCAGTTTTCATAACATAAGTGGAAGAAAAGATGTCTGACTGTAAATCACTTTTCCTGCAAGAAAGATATTCTGGGTTTCTTCTCAAAAAACCTTATGAAAATTGTTTTCCTGTAAAATTCCCACTGAAACACATCTTCACCTAGAATTTCTCTCCTATATAGCTCAGCTGGAAATGGTTATTATTTAGAACTGCAAGTATTACTATAGAAATCACCTAATGTGCTAGTCATCTTTACAGGTTTTTCACCTAATCTCATGTGCTCAACAAACTATGTTTTTTCTACTAGTTCTAATAAATTTTGCTATATCCCACATACAACAAAACACAAAAATTATTATTTTAATATCAGCTTTCTACAGTACTGCTTCAAATTCTGAACTTCTGCTTTAATGTGATTTTTTTCTAAATTAGCAATAATGGTAGCTCAGTAATTTTTTATTTTTGCTAATGAAAAATTATTTGCTTAAAAGTTCAATTCTTTTCATAAATACAAATAAATATTTATTATTTCTCCTGATTCTAAATTTGTATAAGCCTAATAGTTAGTACTTATGCTTGGAAATGTAAAACTTTTCAATAGATATTTTTAATTAAAACTAATTAGTTTTATTAACTGACAGTAATGTTTTCAATTTCTAGTATAAAAATGAGTTTGCATTCATTCTGGTTGCCATGACAACAGTATGGATTAGTTGTCCTCCACCAGAACATTCTCAGAGCCTTTCATCATTTTGCAGTTCAAGTTTATTTGATAGAAAGGGTCAGTATTTTAAATTCCTTACTTCTTTAATTTGGTTTTGAAGAGCCTATTTTTATACCCTCTTGGGAAAATGTAGTTCGATGGGAAGAACCTAGTGAAAGATAGAGACGATTTATGACACACAAAGCCTAAACAGAAATTTTGTGTTCTTAAACAACTGAGTTCTAATAGTCTTGCATAATTACTGCTGTATCTTTTAAATTGTGGCAAAAGAGGCATGTTCACTGTCATACTCATTTTAATAAGATTTGTTAGAGAAGTTAGACTTTAAACATGGTAATGGTCTTAATTGAAGCGACAAGAACAGAACATTACATAGGCATCAAGAGAAGTGCTCATAAAAATTTGACCAAAAAAGAAAAAATAATGAAAGACAAAGCTGGTATGAGTCTCTATAACTTAGAGATTTAATATGATACATAATTTAAGAAGACTTAATAAAGTAATTGAGAAAATAGAAAAGTTTTTACTTTCAGTTGTGCTTATTCTGTACTCAGAAGGCTAGATTTAGATGTATTGACTCTACTGGTATTAAGAAATTTTAGATTCAAGAAGTAGAGTCACAAAAGTGTTGACATGGTGGTGTTAGACATTTTGCAAAATACGGTGCATGCCGAAGGGTAAATATTAAATATATTACATGCAAGTTTTAAGCAGCACATTAGGGATTTACAACAGCTTCCATCTTGAACTGGTCAATAGAAAATGAGAAATCAGAATGGACCTTAAACCCTATACATTTCAGGGTCTATATATTTAATTCTGAGCTGTAAGAAGAAGTTATTTGCAGATTTGTATTACATCCTGAGAGCCTCTTCTCAGGTTAGATGTGCAACATTTTCTCTTTGTAAAATGAGAAGACACTCTTTTACTTCTGTTGGTGGTTGTGCCAGTCTTTTTATGTATCATCTCTGAGATTAGACCAGTGATCCAAGAAGTAAAAAGTCTGCATTCTGTACAATCATCAGCTTTAGAGAATTTCTACCCATTGTTCTCAAATCCTTGAAGAGGATTTAGCCTTCTCGTGGTGTCTTCCCCGTGCTGCTGAACTCTGCCATCCTGGGATGCACTTCAAGACTTAAGGGATCAGAGAGAGAAAAGTACGGGGATGAAAGAGTCTAGAGATCTGAGACACAGGCTTGGCAGAATGGATCCTCTGGCTCCAGCTCTGTCAAGGGGTACTACAAGAAAGGTGCAGAGGGACTTCTTACAAGGGCATGTAGTGATAGCACAAGGCGTAGTGGCTTTAAACTGAAAGAGGGTAGATTTAGATGAGACATTAGGATGAAATTCTTCTCTGAGGGTGGTGAGACACTGAAACATATTTCTCAGAAAAGCTTTGGATGCCCCATCCCTAGAAGTATTCAAGGTCCAGTTGGACGGTATTTCAAGCAACCTGATCTAGTGGATGGTGTTTCTGCCTATGGCATGTAGGTTGGAACTAGGTGATCTTTAAGGTCTCCCCCAGCTCAAACCTTTCTATGATTCTATGATTTCATCTATTTCCTTTAATAACTGCTTAATGTCAATGGCATTATCTGAACCTTCTGCTCTCACGGATAATTTCCACAAGAAACTATCATGACAGGGTTTTCACTGTGCTTAGGGGCCAGATAAAAAAATATCAGAATTAATTTTTAGCAGAAACAATAGTAAATATATATACAGAATACAAATACTATAAAAAGAGAAAGAGGGAAGGGAAGGGAAGGTTTGGGAAGGGAAGGTTTGGGAAGGGAAGGTTTGGGAAGGGAAGGTTTGGGAAGGGAAGGGAAGGTTTGGGAAGGGAAGGTTTGGGAAGGGAAGG